>CAUYON010135756.1:0-36184 GCA_963573935.1 Arctocebus calabarensis
GTAGTCCCAGCTACTTGGGAGGCAGAGGCAAGAGACTCGCTTGAGCCCAGGAATTGGAGGTTGCTATGAGCTGTGATGCCATGGCACTCTATCCAGGGTGACAGCTTGAGGCTCTGTCTAAAAAAAAAAAAAAAAAAAAAAAGAAATTCCCCCAATCTCAGAAACAAGCCAAAAACCAGAGAAGACCCTATCCTTCTCTGGCCTACTGTGTGCTTGATACCATGTTCCTTTGCAAAAACACAAACCCTAAGATCCAGTGGGGTGCTGGAGCAAAGTCATAACTTGCAAAGGCCCACTGCAGAAGCTTCTTCCTGACTCCAGCCCCCTACTATGACAGCCCATGGGTAGCTTGAAATTGGCTACCATGAAAATATCTACACCTCGGAAAATGCTACAAACCAGGGCCTTTCCCCCAGACAACTGTTTAAACGCCCACCAGTATACCACTGCCAAGATCCATCCTCATACCTTTCTACTCCTCTCTCTCTCAGCTGTCCTTCTGTCCCTCCTGTCCCCCCAGGGTGGGCATGCGCCACCCAGGTGCCTTCTTCCTCCCTCAACATCTCCCCAAGGCTGAGTCACCCCCATCTTCTAGGTTCCAGCTCATGTTTTAAGGCACCTTCCCTGATCACCCCCAACCTGATGCAGCGTCCACCCTTTTCACTACATCCTATATTATCTGCTTCATTTTAATTCACACATCCTGAAAACATTTTATTTACGTAACTGTATGTTTTCTATATTTCCTCTAGAGAATCCCCATTTCCCAAGGGTAGCCTTTGTTCTATAGCACTCCTAGTATCTAGAACCATTCCTGCCACAATAAATCTCTTCTCAATAAATCAATGCATCTATGTGACAGGAATTGAGACGTGGTGATCACAAAAGGTCTCCTATGCCCAGAATCCTCCAATGGCTCAGAGAAAAAGCCAGTGCCTTACAATGGCCTCCCAGGCCCTACCTGATGCACCCCTGGTGACACCCCACCCTGGCTCACTCTATTCTGACCACACAGGTGTCCTCTCTGTGTTTTCAGGTGTGGCTCAGTCTTTTCTCAATGGGATCCTCCAGGACTGCCCTCTGAACCCTTCCCCATCACTCTGCATCGTCACATTCACCTTCTCGGGCTTCCTCCTCAGTACTTATCACCATCAGACGTGTGCTTACACATCATGTTTAACTCCTTTGCCCTCTGCCTCCCCAACACTAGCCTTGCATTCATACATACTTGCGTTCTTATCCCTCGAGTGGTATCAGACACGCAGTAAGTACTCAATTAAGGTTTGCTGAGTGAACAAACAGATGACATAACCGCAGATAAGACATCTCACCAAGTCGCAGGGGAGTCAACCACCTACCATGTTGTAGCGCTCCAGGAGCTCGGGGGTCACAGGGTAGCGCAGGCGCATCTTCCGGTAGAGGGCGTGCTTCTCATAGTAATTGACGAGCTCCACGAGGCTCTCAAAGTAGGCGGAGGTCCCCAGCACGAAGTGCCTGCCGTCCCGGTTGATTCGGCAGTGCTTCACCTTGCCCCTAGCCCTGGAGGAGAAGAGGGGACCACAGAATGACACGCCAGGCAATTGCTCTGCAAGCCCACTGATCAGAAAGAACCTTGACATTCCTGCTTAGGGACTGAGCTAATAAACAGGCACAGCTCTGCTGGGAATACAAGGCCGGGTTAGAAACAATGGAGGTCTTTTCAAAACAGATCTAGAAGAATCCGTATCTCAGAAGAAATACTGCTGACTCACAGCTAGTTCTCCTTGTCCTTCTCTTCTCTTCAAATACAGAACTTGATTTTGGGAGCACCCTAGAGGCCCAGATCAGGGGTGGGTGGGCCAAAAGTGGCCAAACACCTAAAGTCTTACTGAGACACAGCTACTTAATTCATTTGTTCATATATTATCTGTGGCTGTTTTCACACTACCACAGCAGAGTTGCAGAGTTGCAGCAGAGACCAAATGGCCTACAAAACTGAAAAGTGTTTGCCAATCCCTTCTCTAGAACATTTTGGGACTCAAATCCTTAAATTCTTAAATCTTATCTTCAATGGCTCAACTAGAGCAACAAAGACTTTTCTTTTTCAAAAAAGTAATTAGTCTTTCATTTCTTTATCCATTTAAAATAAGAGGAAGAAAAAAATTCAAAACAGAACAGACTCCTCAATCTCATTAGCTCTTATCATAAAAATACAAACATTTGGGAAATTATATTTTGATCCTAACTTTATAGCCAGGAGGGGCTTCTGAAAAAAAAATCTGCCCCCACAATAGCCAAAGCAATCTTCAGCAGAAAGAACAAAGTTGGAAGCATCATATTACCTTACTTCAAAATATACTACAAAGCTATAGTAATCAAAGCAGCATGGCATTGGAAAAACACAGCCTGACACATAAACCAATGGAACAGACTAGAGATCCCCAAAATAGGCCAGGTGCCGTGACTCACACCTATAATCCCAGCACTTAGGAGGCCAAGGTGGGTGGAATGCCTAAGCTCATGGGTTTCAGACCAGCCTGAGCCAGAGTGATACCTTGTCTCTTAAAATAGCCGGATGTTGTGGCGGGCACCTGTAGTCCCAGCTATTTAGGAGGCTGAGGCAAGAGACTAGCTTAAGCCCAGGAGTTTGAGGTTGCTGTGAGCTATGACACCATGGCACTCTACCAAGGGTGACAAGTTTGACTCTGCCTCCAAAAAAAGCCAAGAGAACCCAGAAATAAATTCATGCATTTATGAACAACCATGGGGAAAGTACAAGTCTCTTCAAAATATTGTTGGGATGAAATTCAAAAGAATTTCAAAAGAAATTCTTGTGGAAAACTCTGATTAAAAAAATTTCAAGAAGATGAAATTAGACACTTGTACTATACATCAAAAAAATTAACTCAAAATGGATTAAATACTTAAACATCAGACCTGAAACTGAAAAACTACTATTAAGAAAACAAGGGGAAAAGCTCCATGACTTTGGTCTTAGTGATGATTTTTGAGATATGACCCCAAAGCACAGGCTATAAGAGCAAAAATACACAAATAAGATTCCATTAAACTAAAAACCTTCTGCACAGCCTAGAAAATAATCAACAAAGTAAATAGACAACCTACAGAATAGGTAAAAATATTTGCAAACTGAACATTCGATAAGAGGTTCATTTCCAAAATGTGTAAGGAGTTCAAGCAACTCAATAATAAGAAAATAAATAATCCAATTTAAAAAGGGTCAAAGGACCTGGGCAGAAATTTCTCCAAAGATATATAAATGCCAATGGGTATATTAAAAATGTGCCACATCACTAATCACCAAAGAAATGCAAATTAAAAACCACAAGGAGAGATCACCTCACACCTAGTAGAATGGCTATTATCAAAAAGATAAAAAGATCAGTGTTGTTATGAGGCCGTGGAGAAAAGGGAATTCTTATGCACTTTTGGTGGGAATGTAAATTAGTACAGCTATTACAGAATTGAGAGGTTCTTCATATGATCCAGCAGTTCCACTTCAAAGTATACGTCCAAAGGAAATGAAATCAGTATTTCAAAGAGACACCTGCATAGTCATTGTAGCACTCACTATTTACAACAGCTGAGATGTGCAATCAACCTAAAGTCTATCAATGGATGACACTGAGGTCCAGATATACGATGGAGTACTATTCTGCCTTTAAAAAGAAGGAATCTTGTCATGTGCAACAACATGAATAACCATCGAGGACATGATGCTGCAGAAAATAAGCAGGCACTGAAAGACTGATCCACTACATATGACTTATATGTAGACTCTAAAGAGTTGAACTTGACAGAGACACAGAGTAGAACGGTGGTCCCCAGGGTCTGGGAGGGGAGAGAGCTTTAGAGGGATATCAGTCAAATGGGTATAAAATTTCAAGTAGAGGACTAAGTACAAGAGATCTATGGTGACTATAGTTAATAACAACGTACAGTAGAACCCCTGTAAGTTGAACCCCGAGGGACTGCAACAAAACTGGTGAGCACATAAAGGTGGTCAACATAAAGAACTAAGCCCGCTGTACTGATACTCACATGTGGTGGTGCATTTCCTGCCTATGAAAATTAGGTAACCTAAGGAGGTGGTCAACTATGGAGGTGGTCAACTATGGAGGTTCTACTGTATTATAGTGTTAAAAATTGCTTAGAGAGTAGATTTTAAGGGTTCTCACCATAAAAAAGAAATAAGTATGTTAGGTAATGCCTACGTTACTTCACTTTAGTCATTCTACCATATATACATATTTTCAAACATCATGTTATACATAAATATATATAACTTTTGTCAATTAAAATAAATTAGGAAAACATCGAGAGGCATAGTTTCTATGGGTATGCTACTCATCTTTTAAAAATTGTGCACTTTAGAGAAACATGTTTTAATTGTTTTAAAAAACGTATTTTGTTAAAACCATTTCTTCAAAAAGTCCTGTAAAAACAAATGCTAGCAGACTTCTGCTTCAGTGGTTTATTTGCAGTGATATTTTATTAAATATTTATCCCTTTTTAAAAAGAGAGAGAAGAAAAGAAACAGTGCTGAGTGGGAAAACAAGTTGCAGAATGATCCCATTTATATATTTTTTAAATGGAAAGAAATACCCACGCATAAGATGGCGCTAAGTATTTTCAGTAGGCTCACATACATATGAATACTTTTTTGTAATGTCTTGATGAAGACACCAATTAGAAATCCATTCTTTCTACCAAGACATGTCTACTGAGATAAAGAAGTATGACAAGGGATTTAATTAATGCCTTAATTTTTTTTTTTTTTGAGACACAGTCTCACTATGTCACCCTGAGTAGAGTGCTGTGGCATCACAGCTCACAGCAACCTCCAACTCCTGGGCTCAGGCGATTCTCTTGCCTCAGCCTCCTGACCAGCCAGGACTACAGGCGCCCGCCACCCGGCTATTTTTTGTTGCAGTTGTCACTGCTGTTTTAGCCGGCCAGGGCAAGTTTGAACCCACCACCCTCAGCATATGGGGCCAGTGCCCTACCCACATAGCAACAGGTACCGCCAACGCCTTAATTTTTTATAAAGAGAATATATTCCTGTAATATTTATGTAAATAAAAATTAATTTTAAAATTTGTTACGAGAGTTCCTCAGGCAGAGGGGCCTGGGGTGCTGGGTCAGGCTCTGGCTCCCTCCTCAGGGAATCTCTCCAAGTCTCAGTTTCCTTATGTATAAACCTGTGGACCTGCAAATCCCGTCTCATGGACAGTGCTGGGATTATCATCTCTTAGGTCATCCAGGGAAATCCCTTGACCTTGTATTTGGGATCCAAAAAAAGATCAATCAAAAGTGGCAATGGGAATAGGGCTGGGATTCAAGTTGCATTTTCCATCCATCTAGGGTGTGTTGCTACAAGTGGGTGGACACCACAGCTCAAGACCCCAGCTTTAGCCAGGAGCCCCTCATCCTGCCTCCCACTATTCACAGCCAGACAACTTCATCTCTCCATTTCATGGAGCTGAAAGTGAGCACGCGTGCTGTCCTGTGGAGACCTACCCAGAAGTTCACCGAGCCCAGAATGGTGCCTCGTAAGGAGAAGCCCTCTGCAAATACGTGAGGGGTGGAGGGAAGGAGGGAGGTAAGGTTCCTCCAGACCTGTGATCTCCACTTGTGCTGAACACACTCCCCACCTGCTCCCCTAAAGAGCTCCTGCTCATCCTCCAATACCCCACCTGACTAATCCCTCTGTAGCACTCACCAAGCTATATTATAGTAACCACCTAATGAGCCCAAAACTTCTGCTAGAGGCAGCACGTCTCAGAGAAGGGTAGCAATGCCCCACTCCACTCCGTGACCACAGAGCATCTGAAAAAGGTGTGTGTCAGGGGCAGGGTAAGGAGGGATTTTTTGTAGTTATGACTTGGGGCCCCTAGTAGGCATGCAGTGGGTGGAGGCCAGGGAAACTCAACATTCCGGCACAATAGCAACAGCCCTCACCAGCAAACTCTTTGAGAAACACTGTGCTGGCCTCAGTTTCCCTGATGGTGGACGTGGGGGAGATTGTTGTCCTTGCTGATTGACTCACTCAGGCTGCAGTGAGGGCCTCAGACAGAGGAGGCCTCAGGGGTGGCACAGAACTGAACATGTGGCTGTTAGCATCACGAGAGCACACAGGGGACTCTGGGGCTGAGGACACGGAGGGATGGTACCATGAATGGGGCTGAGTTCCCCCCATCTCTGTGGAAGAGGGAAGAAGCAAAGACTGGGGTGAACTTAGAGAACCACAGTCCCAGAGTTGCTTGGACGTGGCTGCAAACAGGAGGAAACCAGATCTACCCACCACACACCTGGGCTGCCTGGCCTGCAATTCCAGCTCCATCACTTACTGGTTGCATGTTTCAGCAAGTCCCTTAACCTCGCTGTGCCTCAGTTTCCTCCTCTAAAAAATAAGGCTCATGGTCATGGCGGCGACCAGTGTTCACATTGCTCTAGGGCGGACAGACCAGGCTGGCACACTGGAAGCACACACTTTGCTATTGTTGTCATCATCATTGTTGTTGTTGATGCTCAGGGGAGAGGACACTGCAGGTGAGCCTCCGAATGATATGCCCCCTGGGGTCTCCACACCCGGCCTTCCTCTAGAGAGCATGTCTCCCACCGCAGCACCTACCTAAAGGTGATGGCGAAGGAGTCACTTCCTTCCCGTCTCCGGATCAGGAAGGCGCCATCCCGGGGAATTCTCATCAGCATGTCCTCTGCTTCTCCACGGCTCAGCCTGTCATAGTACCACCTGCAGCACAAGCCAGGGATAACGCCAGGTGAGCGGTCTCCCAGTTGTCAGGCGGCCACCCACAGAGGACAAAATAACGGGCTCAGAAACGCCTGGAATCTAGCCCTGGAAACAGCTGTGGAAAGCACACAGTGGGCTTCCGGGGCCAAAACCACCTTGGGGAGGAGTGATTTTTGAGAACACCAGGAGACAGAATGGGTCTTCTTGGAGCAGAAGAGAACAAATGGACATAGCTTTACCACCTGGTCCAGCCCGAGCTGAAGGGCCAGCCTCCAAGGTGGCACAGTCAGTGCTGCGGGTCCCAGAAAATCAGAGGCAGGAAGCACAGCACAGTTTCAGAGGGGCTCTATTTGTTTTCTGGCTATTTCTTGTGATGCAAAAAAGCAAGTTTTAAACGGTAATCCGTATGAAAATAGAGAAAAGTAAAAAAGTTGCTGTAAGTTATACAGCTTTCTCAGAAATGCCAATTTCATCAGCCTCTGCTCAAAAATTGTATTTTTCTTTATTTCCAGGATCTATTGACCCTTTGGAGGACTTAGCTTGATGCTCACTGACTGGATAAAGAAATGAAGGGGAAACCTTTACAGTTACAGTTTCCTTGTTCATTTTCAGAACAAATGGGAAGGCTCTTTGAGAGCAGGGCACTGTCACTTGGCCAGAACTAACCTCTAAAACTCACAGCCCAAGACCCCAGGCCCAGAAGCAAAACCGAGGAAAGGACAGGGGGGACAGAGAAGAGAGAAAACAGGCAAAGGTCGGGGGGGGGGGGGGGGCGGAGTCTGGAAACCAGAGACCTGAGGCAAATTTGAGGGGTGAAGGGGCGGGGACCCAGCAGAGCCGCCAGGCCGGCCTCTGACGGGGAAGCTAATCCACACGGCCACCTGCCTCCCGCTCAACCCTGGAACCTACGGCTTGGACTCGTGGGGGTTGGGGTTGGGCACGGGGTCAGTGAGCCGCAGCTCGAACTCGGCGCAGCGCAAGTGCGTCTCGCGGTAGTGCTGGATGAGGGCGTAGATGCTGGTGAAGGTCAGGTTGTCAGTCAGGTAGTACTTCAGGGTCCCGCCCTCCATGGTGGAGCGGATCCGGCAGTGCTGGACGCGGCCTGAGCGCCTGCGGGGAGAGGGGACTACGTCAACGCCAGGCCACGGGCTGGGCAGCAAACACAGCCCAGGCCACAGCCACAGCCACAGCCAGGCGGCCTCGATGGGCAGAAACAATGCCTGGCCACACAGCCTTCCCTGTTGTCCCAGAACAGACCCAGCCCTTGGGCATAAGCTGGCCCTTCAGCCCAGATTCTAGAACATTCCACCTATTTCCCCACCTGTTGCTCCCTTCCACCTGCCTAACTCCTTCCCTAAAGCTGAGCTGCCTGGATTCAAACCCCAGCTCTGTCACTTATGAGCTAAGTGGCCTTGAGCAAGTGCTTCGCCCTACCTGAGCCTCTAACAAGGAGAACAGTGAGCACTCCATGGGGGTGTCCAGAAGAATAAACACAACCACACCCAAAACGTGTCTGGAACGCTGTGTGCCACATGGCCAGCATCACTAGGTATTTATTAGCCACAGCTATGGCCACCACTACGGTCAGTGCCATTGGTGTCCTAGTTTCATCCTTAGGTCTCGTCTTCCTTCCACAATTTTCCCCACCACCCCCCACAGTTGCATCAGACCCTTCTCGCTCAGGCAGTTAGAAATCCCCCCACACCTGCATTAGAGCCCTCTGTTACAGACTTCCGTAATATCTTGCCTTCTCTTCCTTGGATTCATCACAACTATAATTACATATATTCAGGATAGTTACTTTTTCCTTGCACATCTCCCTCAAAAGCCTCCAAACTCCAGGGGGACAGGGAAATTGTTCACTGTGAAATCACCCTGCCTAGCACAGAGCAAGCACTCAATAAATATCTTTTAATGCATAGAGGCGTGGGCAAAGGAGTGAAGGAGCACGATGCCACAAGACGTCCCCTGCCTCTGCAATCCTCATTTCTTGGATGAGGAGCTGGACACTCTAGGCGGTTGGGCTACCCTGCCCACTCCAGGGCTGAGATCAGGGGAGGGGAGTGATCTGTCTTATCTAACTACAAAGTCAGATTCTGTCCTGTTTAAAAATGTTGATATTTTGTTCATCACAGATTTTTTTACATTACTTTTAGGGTTTTTAAACATTGTATTGAGAGGTCATTGATCTTGACTTAGGACGGTTTTCGGTCCTTGGTACCCACATGAGCATCTCACTGGCCTCACTCTAGTCCCAGCCTGAGTGAAAACCACTGGCCGCCGGCCTCATGTGGCCCGCTCTGAGGAGAAGGCGGGGTGCCCAGGGCAGGAGGCATTACCAGAAGGACAGGGTGTAGTCGTTGGGGAAGGTCTCACTCTCCCGCACCAGAAAGGTACCGTCCTTGCCCCCCGTTTCGGTGCAGTATTCCTGAAGCAGCTTCTCGGCACTCGTCCTCTTCTCAACCTTCTTGTGGAACCACTTCTCCCCAAAATGCAGCTCTGTCGGGGGTATATCCTGGGACAAAAAGAGAGGAGGGGCTTCTGAAAGCCTTGGACCTGACCCCAGCTTCACGGGACCAGTCCTGCTGCCTTACCCAACACAGGGCACTGGATGACGCAGAGAAGCTGGCCAGCCTGACCCCAAGACGTCGGGGAAGACAGTACCCACTGCCCTCCCCGGCCTGCCTCCTACTCCCGACATCCCCCATTTGTGGGACCTACAGGTGTCCTGAGATGCCACAGGGTAATGGTCCCCATCAGAACCCTCAATTCTGTTCTACAGCAGGCCTAAGAGCTGCGATGCCCCAGGGGTTGTATTTGAGAAACAGTGAGAAAGTTGGTCAACAGCTGGGGAGGGATGGGGGGAGAAGGCAGGGAGGCCTAGGCTATGCTGGAGCATGGGGCTAGGCTGGAGTGCAGGGCTAGACAGACCGCCAAAGGCACCCAGGCCTCAATTAAAAGCCAATCAGGTCCTTCAGAGAGCAGGAAACGGCCCTGATCCTTATTGGTTAAACACCTGGGCCAGCCAGCCAATCAGAGAAGAGCCAGCCAGGCTTCAGCACCCAGCTCCCAGAGCTGAGGACCCCATGGTAGCAGCTGGAGGATAACAGAAGCCGCACAGGAATGAGATCTCCAGGGGCCCCCAAGGACCAGCTCAGCACAAAGGGCAAGAGCAGGTGCCCCACCCCCATACCTGGGGCAGTTCTTCCTCTACAGTCTGTTCAATATCATCACTAAAAGACAGCTTGGCATCAGCAATGGCGCAGTAGTGACGAGTCCATTTCTAGGAAGTGAAACAGGTGTTAGTCCTGACCAACTCTGGAGCTGGAGGCCCTGCCTGGCATCATCCCGACACCCACTGGGAATTTGCTTTTCCCAGTTTCAGATATTTATAATACTTTTACTGAATTTGATCCCACTCAAGATGTTTCTTTTTAAAAACATAGATTTGTTTTTGACTTCTTTTGGCATTTTTTTTTTTTTTGGATCTTTTAAATCAGTGTGTCTGAGAACACAAATCACTACGACTTAATATTTAATTTCTGTTGCATACTCGTTTAATCTGCAGCCTCTATGGATAATGGGATTGTTTTATGCATCTTTATAATTGTCTTTTCCTATTTTATCTGCTTTTTAAGACTTCCATGATGTTTTAGGCATTTGGTCTAAGAACTTTATCTTCAACATTAATGCCTGAGGTATTTACTTAAATGTTGCCATTTTTGTTTATATTTAGGATATAAAAGCAGACATGTAAAAATATGCTCAAACAGATTTATATATTAGGCTAAGGGATCTGAGAAACAGCATAGGAGCTTGAAAAATAAGATTTCCAGTAAAACAATCCCAGATCAGGAGGCACAAGGGAGTCAAGACAAGTAAACCCATTATGGCATCATTGCCTGGGTCCTGGACCAGAAAAAGGCCCCAAGTGTACAGCGTTTGTTATTAACACTGCACCAATGCTGGTTTCCTGATTACAATTATTATAGTATATTACGTAGGATTTAATGTTAGGGGGAGCTGGGTAAGGGTATATGGGAATTCTCTGTACTATTTGTGTATAAGTAAATATCTCTTGTATTAAATATAAAATTATTTCAAAATAAAACATTAAGAATGCAAACCAAAAAACAAAGTTAAGTTATGAAGGTAAATATTCTTGGTAAACATTCACTTGGCTCAAAACGGGAATGGGACTATTCTGAGAGCTCTCCAGCAGGGCCCTACGACAGGGCCAGGAGCGAGTGGCCTCAGCAGGTGTGAGGAGGGACCTTGGCCCACCTGGTCGATGGAATCCCACATGTACAGTTCGCCCTGTTGCTTCTGTTCATCCTTCTTGTCATCCACGTTGACATCCACGTCACCTCGGGGACCCAGCTTCTTATGCTGAGGGGGAAAAACCCACAGAGCCTGTCTTCTTCGAGATCCAAGTTTAGATATTCAAGCCAGCAAGCTCTTACATCAGACAGCCAGGCCAGCCCTTGTCGGCACTGTCCTGCCTCAGGGCCTTTACACAGCCTGTTAGCTCTGCCTGGCTTCCCTCTCACCACACTTAGCTCGATCCCCAGGGCAGCTTTCCTTACCATTGATCTAGAAAGAGCCTGTGCTCTCCTGCTCATCCCTGCTGCTCTGAAGCCCCAGGCCTGCTTGATTTTTCTGTATTCTTAGCCCTACATGTATCTGTCTTCCTTGCTAGAATGTAAGCCCCACAAGGGCAGGGATTTGTTGCGCTCCCTACTGAGTCTCCTGTGCTAGTAGAGCACTTAGCAGCTAGTAAGAGCTCAAGTATTTAGTGGTTCAGCAGCCCGTGTGCCCGGCACTCTACAGCACACAGGGAGAGGCAGCCTGCACAGCCAGCACAGCAGGGACAGGCTAGGTGGGCAGCGGAAGGCACACACGGGATTAGACTAAGAAGGCCTGGATGCAGACAGCACTGCAGCTATTTTATGAGCTGTGTGGCCCTGGGCAGGTGGCCACACATCTCAGCCTCTCATCTGTAAAACTAAGACAACGATAACATTCACCGGAGTGCTGGGCTCTCACTCAGGTGAGCATTTGCAAATTGAGGGTTGCAATGAGTGGGTGAAGGGGCTCAGGATGGGGAGTTAGACCTGAGTTCAAATTCAGGGCCTATCACCTCACTAGCCATGTGACCTTGGCTGAGTGGCAATCAGAGTCTTAATAACAGCTCCTGTAGAATAAGGAGATGAGAGCCCCTGTGGGATCCCATTAGCCAATGGGCATGAAAGATAAGTCCAAACAGTGAAGCAGGACCTCAGCCTGGGTTCTTTTATTATTATTCATTCATTCATTCATTCCCTTAGATAAATTCCTAGGCATGAATTTGCTGGGTCTACAGGTATGATTTCTAGTGAGCTTTTTTTATTTGTTTTTGTTGCTATATCTTTCGTGTGTGGTGTTCTGAACACCAGCCTAGCACAGTCACATAAACACAGGCTTCAAAGTCAGACAACCTTGGCCCTCAACAATTTCATTGGTAGGTACTAACTGTGTGATCTCAGCTGAGCCACTTAACCTCTAAACCTCAGTGTTCACATCTGCAAAGTGTGTTGGACCAGAGGCTGGGATTGTCTATTCATGACAAAACTGAATAAAAAAAATATTTATGACCATGCCTAGCTCAGTGTGTAGCATATCACGATTGTCTGACAGTGTGACAAAGACCATTTCCTGAAATAGAAAAGGGCCACAGTGCATCATGGGTGGGGTGCTCTAAGAGGGGCCCTCAGGGCTTCACACTCCAGGACAAGAACTGGAAAACCCTGGGAGCATGGAAGAGCTCCAGCTGAAACAGCGGAGCTGTGGACAAGCTGGGATAGAGAAGGCAAATGCAATTGGCAGGTGCCTGAGAAGCCATGGGCCCTCCACGGCCGACCCCACTCGCTCCCTGTCCTGTCGTCACGGTGCTGGAAGCTTCCCTTGGCATCTCAGAAACAACACCCCCAGCAACTGAGGGGTCTTAGCCAAACACTCCCAACGTACGATGCTCTTAACCACGGGAACCAACATACCCCTCCTCTGGCTGTGGCTTGGCGAAAGCCCCCCAACACTAATTGGGGTTTCTCTTTGATGAGTCTGTCTCCTCACCAGACCATGACCTCCTGGAACATAGGGACTGTGCCCAGTGCATCTTGGTGGCCCAGTGACAATTTAGACAACGTGCCATGTGTCGGTACCACCATACCCTGTGTGTGCTACTCCCACCTAGAAGGGCATCCCTCTTCTCTGCCTCATGCTATCGTCTGTATGTGTCCCCCCTTCCCAATTTATGTTGAAATCTAATCCCCGGTGTGAGGGTGTTAGGCAGGAGGGCTTTTGAGAGGTGACTTGATCACAGAGGTGATGCCCTCTTGAACGGGATTAGTGCCTAATAAAAGAGGCCCCAGAGAGCTGCCTCACTCCTTCCACCACGTGAGAACGCAGCTAGAAGCTGGCAGTCTCAACACAGAAGAGGGCCTCCTACTGGCACCTGATCTTGAATCTCCAGCCGCCAAAACTGTGAGAAAGTCATTTCTATTGTTTATAAGCCACCCACCTTGTGATATTCTGTTACAGCAGCCCAAATAGACTAATACACCGGGTAAGCACCTGCTCATCCTCCCCCAAGAACTTGCTGGATGTCCACAGAATCCACCCTCGCTCCTTCCAGGAGCGGCTACCCAGCCGGAGACCCCAGATTCCACCTTTCCTGCAGGTCATGTGATTGAGTTCTCAAGCACAGAACCCAAGAGGAAGTGGTGTATGCAGCAGATGTCCACCTGGCTGCCCTTTCAGCTCCCTTCCTATGAGCTGATGTCCGACACCTCTCCATCAAATAGGAACAGTGCCCTAGAGCAGACAGACTTCACGATTGTTGTTCCACTACTACAGACCCCTCTCTCAGAATGTTAACGATGCATCAAATCATAAAGGAAACCAATCATACTGAAACACAATTATTAAAATATTGAATAAAAATATCTGCAATGTACTAATAGATGTTCTTCCTTATTAGCATCTTAAATAAGACCTAGAGGCAGATCTAGTAGCCACCATAACTCAAAAGTAGTGACAACCACAACATTATTCTGAAATATCTACAATGACTTAAATGTGATATGAAAATATCCGTGACTCCTGCTGGTGACAAAGCCCCAAGTAGCTTGTTGCCAATGCTCCTAATGGGAGGAAATGTGAAGTTTCATGTATAGGTTAATAAAAATAAAGACATAATAGTTTCCTCATTAAAATTCACATGCCCTCCTGAATTCTAACCATGGATTCTTTGGAGGTCTGTGAAATCCCCCAGTTGAAAACCCCTGACCTGGGAGACGGTGGAGCAGGATGTGAGGACCCTGAGTCCCTGAATCGCCTTGTGAATAGAGAATATTATCCCACATATGGGGAAGAAATAAACTCTTATATGCTTTAAGCCACTGCCTATCTGGTTTCTTTATCCTTATAATATAAATAACCCAGATGTTGCCCTGGCATCCCTGGCACAATCAATTCTCTCTCCCCTGGTGTACCAGGGAACTGGTGTTCTTCCCAGGAGGATCGCCCCATTCCCCTCATCATCCCCATCACAGCACGCAGCCTTTTTTAGCAACTGCCCACCTCCCACACTCGACTAGGAGCTCCCAGGGGCAAGAACAGGGCCTGGTCACTGGAACACCGGCAGCACCGTGCATGGGCCGGCTCAGGGGCGTGGTGAAGGTTGGCACCTACGGGAACGCGTGGCTCTAAGCACTCTGCATACCTTCCCTCACGTCATCCTCCTGGTGAGCTACCAGGGGGGGCTCCAGTATTACCACCAAGGCTGGTGAGGACACACAGGCTCCGAGAGGTTAAACGAGTTTCTCAGGGTGCTGGGGCAGGGGAGCAGGCCTGAGCCCAGGAGTGGGACGTGGAGCCAGAGCACTGAGCCACTGGACTCTCTGGACGACAGAAAGGAGTGCCGAGGTGGCCTACCTTGATGAGGATCTTCTCCCGCAGCTGGCTGGGCGAGGGCAGCTGGTCGGCACTGGCCTCCGTGGGCTTCATCAGAAGCAGGTCCCCAAACACCTCCTTGAAGGTCTTGGCCATGTGGCGCTGCTGTTCCACACTGCAGTGTTCCTCAATGGACAGGATCACCGGGAAGCTGTGGGCGGCAGAGGCCGGGCAGCTCGGCGAGGGTGCAGGTGCCCGTGGTGTCTGCCCGAGCGACCCCGGAGATGGTGGGACACCAGGTGCTGCTGAGGGAACACCCACTGTGCCTTCCCTCCCTGACAGAGCAGACTTCATCCTGGGGGGCCCCGGGTCTCAGAACAGTTCTGATCTGATTCAGGCTTTCCCACCCCCAGAATAGGGATTTTCTATATACTTTTCTTTCCATCCTCAAACTCTTGGGCTCAAGCTATCCGCCTGCCTCCGCCTCCTGAGTACTCGGGACTACAGGCACCACCACAACACTCAGCTAAGTCTTCTATTTTTAGTAGACACAGGGTCCCTCTCTTGCTCAGGCTGGTCTCAAACTCCTAAGCTCAGGAGATCCACCTGCCTCAGCCTCCCAGAGTGCGGGCATCTCAGGATTACAGGCCCAAGCCACTGCACCCAGCCAACGTATCTTTAACTTACAAAAACAAAATGGCCCTAATTGTTTTTTAATTTCAAACCTACAGAAAAGATGAAAAGACAGGGCAATGAGCACCCATGTGTGTTTGACCTGGAGTCACCACTGTTGACATTTGTTCAACATTTAATGTTTTAATGTATTTATTTCTTATGAAGTGTACTGGTTTTACATATTCATATATGATTTATATGTAATTTGTATATTTATACACATGTATATACACGCTATTTTATGGTACATATATGTATTTACATGTGCTGTGTGTCCTTACATATCACTGGTATGTGTGGACATACAGTCAATTCTCATTATCTGAGTTATGGGTCCATGAAGTCACCACCAACCCTGATGAGCCAATAGTGAGCCATTGCTCCTAATGGGACATTCCAGGTTAGGGTCTTTTGAGCCTCTGGTCACAACACTGTCTTCAATCAATGAATACACACCCTTGTTTTCTAAGTGTTCTGTTCAGAGACACCTTATTCAGGATCTGCTGTTGATTCATTCCCCCGAGTTCTAAGCAGCAGCCCTGGAACTCGTGCCTGAGCAAAGCGTCTGTAACTCATGTTCTCTCCACAAGGCACGTCACAGCCTTCTGCGCCCAACAGCACTAGACGACGCTTCAGCGCCATGCCTGGGGTCATTTTAAACAGCAAAACCACCAAGAAAAAGTACGAAAATATGAAAAACAGGGCACTAAGCAGATGGCAAAAAGGATACTTGCTTACAGTATGAAGCTGAAACAAGAAGGCAGGACATCACTTTGTTTGACGTCAGAGGGCCACTGACAGCATATTCAGTGGCTCCAATTTACGCGCATCCACATGACCTCGAAAGTGCTCTAAGATTTGGTTTGGGGGTTATTAATACATTTTAGGGAGCAGGTGACTCCACCACCCCAGAATCCACCAGGAAAGATCAACTGCATGCTTATATATCATTTGAACATGTGTGTCTGTATGTTTACATAGCATCCACATGTGTGTCTATGGCTTCTCCTGAACCATCTATATGAAGCACAGACCCCTCCACGTGCACCTGCCGAGAGCAAGGATATTCCCCTCCGTGATCAGATCATCATCATTATTACACTTTGGAAAATTACCATATTATCGAATATGTAAGTCTATATTCCAATTTTCCCAATTATCAAAGACATGGAGTGTATAGCTTTTCTCCATCTACAATCCAGCTGAAGCAAAATTATTCTAAAGACAGCTGTGTCACCTCCTCAAAGAGGAAACCACCTCATTTCATCTGAAGTCAACTATGGCCCCACCTCTCCTGGGAAGCATGGACCTAAGTCAGTCCCCTGCCGCGCTCTACACACCCTTCGTACAACCCAACAGCTAAAATGCTTTCGAAACAAAAACATATCAGCAAGTTTGGCTCCAAAGGTTAATTGGCAGCAAAATCTGCACCAAATGGATACTCCTTAGAATCATTTTTGTAAAATCCTCTCAGTATGAATATTTATGCATTTTATTGCATGAAAAATTAACGTTTGATTAATGTCTGTCAGTTGACTTTAGGGCTATTTTAACCAGAAGAAATTCTTCTAGCTGTGAATGAGACCGTGCTCTATGAAGGAGTATCATTCCTCGACCACAAGCAACTGCATGCTGGAACCCAAAGCAAACTCTCCAAACAGCCTGTACAGCTACTATATGGCCTCTGGTGACACAGGACCGCCCAGTGCTTCACTGCCTGGTGGAGGTTGGTACCAAAAAGGGCTAAGGCAGGCTGGGAAATGGGGGGGTGCCTATAATCCCGGCATTCTTGGAGGCTGAGGCAGGTGGACTGCTGAGCTCAGGAGTTCAAGACCAGCCTGAGCAGGAACGAGACCTCATCTCTATCAAATAGCCAGGTGTGGTGGTGGGTGCCTGTGGTCCCAGCTACTCAAGAGGCTGAGGCAAGAGGATCACTTGATCCCAACCCAAGAGTTTGAAGTAGATTGCTGTGAGCTATGATGCCACAGCACTCTACCCAGAGTGACAGAATGAGACTCTGTCTCAAAAAGGTGTTGGGGGGGTGGGTTGAGGCTACTCGGGCGAGGATGCTGCAACAGAGAAATCAACTTCTTTGCTTAAAGGGTTCCCCCCAAGGAGGAAAACAGACATCCATAATTTCATTGCCTCAGAGCAACAGCTCCAGCCAGCTCCAGGGACGTCTATAGTAAGTACAATAACAACGGCTGATCATATGTACCGAACATTTGCTGTGCGCCAGGCGTGACGCTCAGCCCTTGATGTGTGCCATCTCTGCAATCTGCACCACAGCCCTGTGAGATGCATATAGTGATCATCTCCATTTTCTAAGATGCAGGAACCAAAGTGTAGAACAGTAAGTGCGTCACCCAGGCTGGTGCATGACAGAGCTGGGGTCACACTCAGAGATTCCTGAACCGTGCCTGTAAGTGCTCTTCCACTCCAGAATGATGAAAAGACCACTATCATTCCACCGAGGCTGCAGAAGGCCTCTTGCCAGCTCTCAGGAGTCACAAGGAGCCTAGCCCTGGAGGCAGCAATCCCTGGCCTCACACCACATCTGGCCAGCCATCTATGTCTAGCATTCAAGTTTCACTGAAAACACAGCATTGCACATTTGTTTACAATTTGTCTATGGCTGCTTTTCTGTTACAGTGACAGGGATGAGCAGTTGCAACAGAGACTGTAGAGCCGACAGAGCCTACAGCATTTCTACCCGGCTGGCCCTATATACAAAAATTGTGTTGACCTCTGGCCTAGACTGAGATCTGCCGGTGGCTTAGAAATAAGTTAGACCTGGGGTCAGAAGTCCTAGAAACCAACCTAAACATTGATACTCACTGCTTAATTGCTCTGTGCCTCAGATTACTCATCTGTTAAATGGGAACAACCCACTCTGTGACAAGGACTGAAGATGATCACATGTACAGAGAGCCTAGCACAGAGCCTGACACCAGGGAGTGCCAAGAAATGTGAATGCCCAGCACCACCACCACCAGGGGATGCTTTGAATTCCATCTGCAGAAACAGGCCTGGGGGACTGGGAAGAAAAGAGGGAATTAGGATAGAAAGAAATTTTAACTTTCTCTCCTGACAGGTTCCAAAAGTAGGGCCAGGCTAGAATGAGGAGGAAGGTGAAGGCACTGCACAGCCTCCTTCAGACCCCACAGCCACAGTGAGGTGCCTTCTGGGCCTGTAGGGGACACCACCCAGCGGAAGACTTGTTGGCTGTGACTCTGGCCAAGATGGGTGTTGGGGTCCTCTGTGTTAGGGGTGGGAGGTTGTGTGTGTGCGTATAAGTCTGTCCATGCAACTCTAGCTGTCTTCCCCTTAAAGGCAAATCATGTGGAAAACAGCCAACTGACCTTGAGGTTACAAAGGCGTGGTCTTTGATGGCCTGTACGACATCATCAAACTTGATCTTGGTGGTCCGCGTCCAGCCGTGGTAGATGATGGGCTTCCCATCGGGCCCATCCCAGCAGTCCACTAGGGAGAGAAACGTATCAGCCTCAACACCATGTATGGCCACAGACGGCAGGCAGGCTGCTCGGCCAGGAGCCATCACCCTCAGCCCCCGCACCAGTTCAAGCACAGGACACAGAGGCCCAGACCCCATAAGTACCCTCAGGGCCACGGGCATGAGGACACAGCTTCACCTGTGCACAAGGGGTCACCAGTGAGCTTCTATAAGGAAGTGGATTTGTCTGAGAGAAGCTTTCCCAATGCATTTTTTTTCCAAGAAGATATTTATAATGTGCTTTATTTCCTGATTTCTCCTTTTAAACCCTGACTTGCCTTTTCTGCCAGCGGAAATAACATAGAGCAATGAGAAATTTATTTGTCATGGTAAAATATTTAAACAGAAATAGATCGTGGGGGAGGTAAACACCCCCACCTTTTCCAAACCGAGAGAGAACAGCGCTTGGGTTTACTCTCTCACATTTGCTGTGGGCGGGGGAGCATAAACTAGGGTTGTAGAGTCACGGCTGCCAAACCCTGACACCCTCATGAGTGGTTTTGACAATAGTACAGCGAGAATCGGCAGTTTATGGCTTTTCTCAACCCCGCGTGCCTTGAGCTTCGGGGAGCGGGGAGAGAGGGGCCACAAGGGAAAAACCCAAAGAGGGGATGAGAAGGAAGCGGGGGGACAGGCCACGGAGGCCCGCTGACCACTCTCTATGGTTGCTCACAGACACTGTAGTACACGTGACCTGGGGAACCTGCACACACCTTCCTCCAAAACCAGCCCAGCAGGACACCACAGGAGGACAAGGAGAACAAAGCTTTGCCACTGGCCTTCCAGCCTATTGTCATAAAAGCACACTTTCTGGATGCCCCAAGTGCCGAGCCCAGGGGCACTGGCTCCCACCTGGTCAGGCCCCAACACCCCTCCTTATCTGGAGGACCATTCTCTTCTGGAGAAATATCCTCGGTCACAACAATTACTGCAGAGGCTACGGGGACCCGGATTGCCCTCGATCTGTCTGCCCTGTCCCATCATCCAGACTTTCAAGACAAAAAAGCATCAGCCAAGACACAGAAAGACAAATCCCCCAAGTTCTCCCTCGTAGATGGCATCTTAAAAAGGTGATGTGGGCAGCACCTGTGGCTCAAGAAATAGGGTACCGGCCCCACCCTATGTACTGGAGGTGGTGGGTTCAAACCTGGCCCCAGCCAAAAAAAAAAAAAAAACTGCAACAAAAAAAAATTTGAAAGGTGATATAGCAGAAGCAGCGAAGAGAACAGTGATTACCAGAGACAGATGGGAGGGCTGGGTGGGCCAGGATCAAAGTTCATCCAGAGGAGGAACAAGCTCTGGTGTCCCACTGCACAAGAGGGTGACAGAGTCCGCAAAAAGGTACAAACGTCTCAGAGCAGACAGAGGATTTGTGTGTGGCCACCACAAAGAAGCAAGACAGCTTTGAGGTGATGGGTATGCTAATTGCCCTGAAGGGCTCATCACACAATGTACAGCTCCCGTTAAACATTTCTTGATGTGTAACAAAAGCATGGAGCCGCCACACGGCTCGCCCCAGCAGGAGGACGCTACTCACACTCGATGCAGCGACAGCCCATGCGCAGACAGCGGACGTACGCCTCCGTGGACGACTCGCTCCGCAGCTGGTCCCCCGTCAGGTACCTGGAGGAGAGGGGCAGTGGCTGGGCGGGGGAGGAGGGACTGCCCCCCAGGGTGTCCTCAGGGGACTGCTCAGCCTGCGCCCCCAAGTCTGTAGTTCTTTGGATGAGGAAGCCCTGGCGTGGACACAGTGACGTGGCCACACTGGTCCCGGGCACTGGGCTCAGGCCCCTGTTGCAGGATATGGACGCCACCACCTTGGCAGAACAAGCACAGGGTAGAGACCGGGTGTTCTTTTTAAGGAAAAGCAGCTCAAAGGGCCTCAGGAGTGAGAAGGACCTGGGGTGAACTGGCAGGTGTCCGTGGCCACCACCAAGGCCCTCATCCAGGCAGAGATGACGGCCCCTCATTTAGACATCAAGGCTCAAGGCAGGCACGGAACAGGTGCTCAGTAACGCTTGGTAGAATGTGCTACACTGTGAACCCTGGCCACCAAAACTACCCCCAAAGTGTTGGTTTTTATGCTTTTTGGTCCTCACCACAGGCCTACCCACTTTGTGGTTAAGCGTTTGTGTTCCTCAGTTGTCTTCTAGGTTGGGTAGAATTCATTCTAAGACACAACCTCTTTTTTTTTTTATTTCATATTAATGTGAGAATACAATTAGGCTACAAATGTTTGCTTTAGTTAGGCAGAGTCCCTGTTGGAGTTGTGTCTAAGACACAAACTCTTTAAAACAGTGGGCATGGAGGGGAAAGAGAGAACCATGTCAACTTGCCCTTGAAGACAACTGTACCTCCCCAAATCCCTGGCAGATAACGTCTTTAAAGGCCTTTTCTCAGAGCACCCCTGGGATGGCACTGGGGAAGGAACCGATCCAAAGTTCTCCAGGTGCCGATGATCCAAGTAGTTCACCCTTTCACTCTCTAAGGAAGACTCAATAATGGACCTTCAATGGAACATTTTTTCTCCCTATCAATTTACTGCCTTTTTACTATCATGGTAATCACCCCAAAGAGGTCAATCTGAACGTGTCACTCTTTGGTTAAAATCCATCAGCAGGAAGGGCACAGTGGTTCACACCTGTCATCCTAGGACTCTGGGAGGCTAATGCAAGAGGACTGCTTGTTGACAGGGTTTGAGTCTAGCCTGGGCAATATGGCAAGACCCCATCTCTACAAAAAAAATAAAAGAAAAATAGACAGGTATGGTGGTGCATGCCTATAGTCCCAGCTACCTGAAAAGCTGAGGCAGGAGGACTGCTTGAGCCCAGGTGATTGGGGCTGCAGTGAGCTATGATCACACAACTGTACTCCAGCGTGGGTGACAGAGAGAGACCCTGTCTCAAAAAAAAGCCACTAATGACTTGTAAGACCCTGCTCAAGCTGACCCCACGGGCCTCCTCTCCTGGGTCTACACTCCAGCCTTAACGGACTCCTCTCCACTGCTCCTGTCCCAGGGCCTTTGCACATGCTGCTGCTCTATCTGAAATACTTCTCACCTCACCACCTGTTCTCCCATCAGTGAGTCCTGTTCATAGTTAACACCTGACAGAGGCCTTGACCGTAAGGATGGGGCTCCTGTCTGCTCACTGCTGTGTCCCCAGCAGCCACCAGGCACAGGGCCTGGCACAAAGCAGACGCTCTGTGTCAGCTCAATGACTCACTGAATTACTTTGCTGTGGCCACTATAGGAGAGGCTTAAACTGTGAAAAAAACAAAGGTTCTCTGACAAGCTTTATAGGGCTCCACAGAACAAGCATTTTCATTGCAATGCCAACTGGGCAAGGAAAGTTCATTCCAGCACCTCTCCCGGAAGCTTTTGTGTACTCTAGTCTGAGGGACGTGGCACTGTGCTCTCAGCTGGTTCGCACACACCTTGCCAGAGCAGCACATCAGCGTAGCCGCCCAGGCCCTCTCGGTCCCGCCCAGCCCCTCACAGGCGCCTAGTGAGACTCACGTGTTGTGTGACGAGGAAATCCAGTAATGGGACAAGGGGTTGTTCATGTCCTGCATGTCCACCACATCGTACTTCTCATCCCAGATGCTGTTTTCTCGTGAGAACAGGTAGGTGAGAAACTAGAACAGTCAAACACAAAGACGGGATCACCGCGCTGACGGGTGGGACGATGTTTGGTTGTTTCCAGTCTGTGCTCACACGGGAAAGAGTATCTCTGAGACGCAAAGTCAACAGATGGTCTCCAGACCTCAGGGACCCACGTTTTCAATGCAGGAGGCTCAGACTGCAACAGGCTGCAGGGACGCACGTGTTTCACAGACCTAGATGGTATTTCCCTTTTTAATGTTTTTCCTAAAACATTCGCTACTACAAGAGTTTTTACGCTTGCCATATACACAGTTTAGGGCATAACAGTAGCATGAACATTTATGAACCCCTACCCAGCTTTAAAAACAGAACATTATCAATATTAGGATGTTGAAAAGGCAGGAAATTTCATACTCCAACTCCCAGCCCCTTACACAAAATAAAAATCAAGATGCTTGAGGGACCTGAGGCTGCATTCTGCTGCCTGGGAGCAAATTCACATGGGAGATGCTCCCCGGTTTCCCTCAGTCCCACTTCCCCCATGCAAGGTCACATTCAACCATTTCAGCCGCTGGCAGACACCCAGTGTCTTTGGATTGCATTTCTGGGCTTATCCCGAATGGTTTGACTCTCTCTGGTGGCCAACGCCCTCTAGTGACAAAATCAATAAACCCACCCAGACAACATAGTCAATAACGAAGAAAAATCAAAGCCTGGAGTAGCCTGAAACCAGGGATGGGGAAAAACACTCCCAACTAACACAGATAGTCAGAAGCCTCTACAACAGCAAAGCCCTCCAAGGGCAGAAGAATAGAAAATAAATCTTGGGAGACACAGGTGAATCAGTCACTCAGCACTACTCCACAAGGCCCCAGCCCCCTCACCTCGTCCACGAACAGGAAAGGCTCAGCGGTTTCCCGCATGGTGTCATCGATGAACTTTGTCATCCGCTCACGGACTTTGTTCAGATCCTGAGCCCAAAGTTCCTTAAAATGACAAAGAGAACTAAAAGTCACCAAAAAGAAAATGGACACAATTGTTCCTCTCAGGGTCCACCCCAGCTGCCATCAAAGACCAAAACATCACCCAGCATTGAATTCATTTGTAGTCAAGGGCCACGTGCTGAGACCTCGCTCCGGGCACAGCCCTCTGCCAAGGCTGGGCAAGTGTGTTCTTCATATGATGAGAGAATGAGTTCTTTAGGTTCTGTTACAACCACTCAAAACTCTGCTGTTATAGAGCACAAACAGCCACAGATGATAGCAGGTAAATGGACGTGACTGCATTCCAATAAAACTTTATTTACAAATACAAGTGGTGGGACAACTTTGCCTGATAGGCCAGCGTTTGCCAACCCCTGCCCTAGGCCAGTTGGCCACATCTGTTAGCATGAAGCAGCCAGTGGGCACAGTGGTCATATCAGCCTGCCAGGGTTACTCACCTGCCTTGGCCTCTCATCCCACCTGGGTGATCTTGGGACACTTGCTTACCCTCTTCTGTGCCTCCCTATCCATGAAATGGGAATAATAATAGTATCTACTACACAGGGCTTCTGTGAGGGACTGTGTAAAATGAGGTTAGTGCTGAACACAGCACCTGGGACACAGAAAGTGCTCCAATCATGGCAGCTTGTGCAAACGATCCTCCCCCTCTGATCATCACGTTTAGTCCATACAACATCTCTACAAGTTATATATTGTCATTGTTTTAGGGACAAGGACACGGAGGCTCAGGAATGTCCCAACAATCACACAGCTCATAAGCTGCAGAGTCAGAGTCCCCAATAAATCAACTCTGGAAAACGGACATGGGATCTAATCTGATGCCTGCTCTTCAAGGGAACAGCCAAGCTATGCTTCCCAGACACTGACTGTGTCTGAAATATTTGCCACTGGTTCAAAACAGCTTCTTCACAGTCCTA
Organism: Arctocebus calabarensis; assembly: GCA_963573935.1. Taxonomy (NCBI): domain Eukaryota; kingdom Metazoa; phylum Chordata; class Mammalia; order Primates; family Lorisidae; genus Arctocebus; species Arctocebus calabarensis. The sequence continues at coordinate 24,401 of CAUYON010135756.1, forward strand.
GAAATTTCAGAATCCCTTAAGAAAAAGGAAACTGTAAAATAAAGTAATTTTATTATTTTCTTCTCTGTGCCCCAAAGTCCCAGACATTCACAGGCAAAGGGGATGAAACATACATTCTACTTTGACTAATGCTATCTGGGTTTCTAATGCTCTAAAACCTCCATCTTCATGAAGAAAGCAAGCAAATGTGCTCCTGGATGGATGTGTGGTTGGATGGGCAAGGTCAGGTGAACATGTCTGAAGGAATGAAAGGGCTCAGAGCAGACACAAAAGTGGTGGGGAAGAAGCGACCTCACCAGCACACAGGTGTGAGACAAAATGAGTGAGCCACTAACTCTTGTAAATCTCCTGGACCCTCGAAAGAAAACAGCCATGGGGCTGGAGGACAGCAAGTTCATTTGAATGCAGAGGCAGAAAACATGTTTGAAAATGACAACAGAAGACCCAAACTGTAGGATATTCAATGAAGACGGCCTGCCTGGCCCAGATGACACCCCCACAAAAAGCTAGAAGCTTCCGCTTTCCTTCCCTCTACAGAGCTTTTGCATTTATTCAAAGCCACGAGAACTCAGCTAATACAACCCGGAACTGGACTGTCCGTGAAGAAATCTCCTGCCTGAAGGAGATTAAAATGCCGGTATTCTAGGGATTAAAAAAAGACATCTATTTGGACCCAATCCTGAGCCTCAGACTGAACCCCAGCACATCCAATTCTAGGGCCTTACGTTTAACCCCTTTCAGATTCCCTCATACATCCATCCCAGAGCTGAGGTGTCATATTTAATCAATCCTGTAATGGGAATTTAGATTAATTCCAAGTTTTCATTCCTGTTAAAAATGCTATCATTACTTCCTTAGGATAAGTGCCTAGGAGGCCAACTATTCAATTAAGGTATAAACCATTTTTTTAACTTTTCTTTTAATTGCATTTAGGTAATGTGCTGTGTAGAAAAGTTACAGCAATTTGCACACCAAGTACTAGGGTGATTATTCCCTATGAGCACCTGCTACCCCAAAGCAAATGTCACAGAGGTGCTCACGGCCTGCTTGAGTCCTAACTGTCCAGATGCAGAGAGAGCTTCTGCACTTCTCTCCTGGTCCCACAGCTCTGACCTCCAAGGGCTGCTCAGCAAAGGGGCCAGCTTGAGAGGGTTGGGGAGGGAGTGATTCTCCCTGTAATAAACGCCATCACCACTAGGTGGGGCTAAATCTCGCCTCCCAAGACAGACTGCCAGGTGATGAATTCTGGGAGGTAAGGCTACTTGTCCCTAAGAATTCAACCAATTTAACTTTATTCACTTCCTACAAAACTGAATAATGCAGTGCAAGGAGAATCATGACACACACACAAAAAAGCACATGCATCTCTCTCTACTTCACACTGCTGCCAGCACAGTACCTAGTATGTAATTGTCATGTATCGCCTTCATTTTACCTCCCCCTTGCCCAGTCTCAGGCTGGGCAAATAAGCCTTTTTTTGGTCACCTTCATTCAACTGAGCTGGGATGTCTCAATGCCTGTAATAGCACATCAACGTCCTTCTTCCATTTATCAGGTACCAGGTCAGCTACCACCACTGCCTGGGCCCTCCACCTGCTGGCCTCCTGCAAAATCTCCCTTTCCTAGTCATAAGTTTCTGTACAATCAATACAATCTGAAGATAGGCTGGGCATTGAAATGACATTAATAAATTGCCCTTAATTGTATAATAGGAGGGTCACAACTGTGATTTTATTGGGGGTGGTTTTGGTTTTTGATTTTTTTCTTTTTTACATAAGTCCTCATCTGTCAGAGAGACATGTGGAAGTATTTACAAACAGAATGATACAAAGTCTCTGGGGTTGGCTTTAAAATTCCCCACCAAAGAAATGAAGAAGTGGGGAGGGTAGGGAGACACATGTGTGTAAGAAGACAGCAGCAGGTGAAATAAAATTGGCAAATTGTTCATAATGTTTAATCTGAGTGATGGCAAATACCAGTCTACTTCTGCACGTTTGAAATATTCTGCAACACAAAATTTGTCAAAAAGTAAACAAACTTAATTTTGCCACAAATCTAAAATTTCTCTAAAATATAGTCTTTTAAAAAATAAATGAAAAAAGTAAATTAGACTCAAGGGCTAGTCAGGCATTGTGACAGGCACCTGTGGTCCCAGTTACTCGGGAGGCTGAGGCAAGAGAATTGCCTAAGCCCAAGAGCTGGAGGTTGCTGTCAGCTGTCATGCCACGGCACTCTACCAAGGGTGACTAAGTGAGACTCTGTCTCTAAAAAAATAAAAATAAAAAGAGACTCAAATGATATAAAAGTTGTAACTATGTAAATATTCATAGATATCTGGACTCATACACACACACACAAAGACCTACACAATCATCTCTGAATCCCGTGATTCTGAGAGGTAAGGGGCTCTCTTCCCCCATTTAAAGGAGGGGGGACTAGGCCACAGAAAGGTGAAGCCACCTGTCCAAGGCTGTGCAGCCAGGAGGGGACTTCTGGTCAACCTCACACTTACTCTATAGGCACATGGGTTGGAGACTTGGGGAGGGAGGTGGGGCTGCCCTGTGTGTTACAGGATGGTTAGCAGTATCCCTGACCTCAACCAACAGAGGCCAGTAGCATCCTCCAGCCTCACAACCCCAAATCACAAAAGTCTCCAGATGCTGCTCCGTGGCCTCTGATGGACAAAACTCCTCTGACTCCGCAGCTGAGTCCGAGCCCGTGTTTAAACACCATCCAGGGAGACTCCCCACGTGTCACTTGTTTGTGGAAACCTGAACTATTTTACCCCCTAGGGGACCTACGGGCTCAGTCTGGTCTCACCTCCCATCACTCAGGGATGGCTTCCCAGGAGGTCACACCTGAGATGATCTGGAGGAGCTGAACCTAGCCAGGTGGCAGCACCCCCATCCTCAGGCCCTCACCTCCCTGCCCTGTCCCAGAATATTCCCATTCTTCTGCTGCCTCAATGTGGCCTTGGAAAGAGGCCAATATGAGGCTGCTCCAGCTGCTGAGTTTAAGTGGCACTGGGCGACAATCGTTTCACGGAAACAGGCCGGCAGGTGAACACAGGTAGCCAGGAGGTGGGAACTGTCCCAGGTAGCATCCCGCCAGCTGCCCAGCCGCCCCCGGGCCTTGCTGCTCTCTCACCTGCTGTTCGTGGAGGAGAAACCTCTGGAAGTCATGCAGGTAGACAGCAGAGGCATCCGGCCGGTCCGTGTTCCTGTCCTCAGAGAAAAGGGGTGGGGGGCGGTTAGAGACACACACATTCAACAGGAGTCAAGCGGTGACGTCGCCCAGAGGTCCCCACTGAGTCCCTCTGCCTTGCCAGGTGCCAAGCCAGCCAACAGGAAGTATGGGTGAACGAGACAACCTCTCTGGCCGACAAGGATGCAAAGAGAGGCCCCAACACCAAGACCCGGAGGGTGGCCCTGGAATCTGGTCGCAGAGCACCCTGTGCAGACTTTCTGGGGAGCAGTCGAGATACAGTGCAACAAGCAGGGCAGGGCACTGACCCACAGCCAGGAGGGCCCCAAACCCACACCCAGAGCATCAGAGAGGCTTTCTGGGGGAAGGAGCATCTGAATGGCTTCCAGAGGATGAGGAGGGGGTGGCCAGGAGGAGGGAGAAAGAGTCAGGCAAAGGGAACCAGATATGCAAAGGCCTAGAAGAAAAGAGATAAGGGGTGGGGAAGGCGGGGCGGGGGTCAGGGAAGGCACGGGGGGAGGGGGGGGGGAGAGGCAGGGCTGGGGGGAGGGAAGGCAGGGCTAGGGGAAGAGAGAGAGTTTTACCAATAAAAGTGGGAGCAAGTGGGACGGGAGGGCACAAGGGTGTACAGCCTGTGCTCGGGCAGGGCCAGCTGTGCAGCGGGATCCGGGGAACAACCCTGGGAAAGCAGAAGTGGCCACCCCCAGTCTGCTGGGACATCGAGGGCTCGGAGGCAGGAGTGGGGAACCAGGTGAAGCCCCCCCCCTACACGAATGGAGGAAGCTAGCTGGAGCACATGGCACCACCAGCCACCATGGAGGAAGCAGAGACCTGTCACCAGGAGAAGTTTCCACAGGAAAGGAGGGAAACTTCACTGGAATAAAGTCAGGGCTCTGCCTGGCAGACAGCCTCAGAGAGGAGGTTTGCAGCCACCCAAGAACCAGGACCCCACTGGGCTGGCGCAAGCCACCCTTGTTCCATGGGAAGTGACTTCAGCAGAACAGAGCTTTCTGGGGAAATGGGCTCATTTCCTTGAGTGCTCGAAGATGAGCAGGGAAAAGGGATCTTCCAAAAAATATTATAGAAAACAAAATATACTCAGGCTTTCTCCCTCCAATCAACACTCAGGGCTCTGAAGTCTGTCATCCTTAATGATTAGTATACTTCCAACTTCTTCCCTGCCAGCCTCATAATTGAACACTAAGCTTTTCATTAAAATACTATGTAAAAATTAGATGTTATTCTGTATGTGCTTTGGAGTCTTGGGATTACTAGTATGGAAAATGCCAGAGGAGACAGTTCTCAGTGAGGGCTGGGTCCAAGCACCAGATCCAGTGCCACTAGCACTGTGACTAGCATCTCTCTGATAGGCTTGAGAAACACAAAATACCTCATAAAACCCCAACTTGGGGAAACATGAAGTATAAGAAAGGTCCTGACAAGTCCTGCAGCACTGACTTTTTAGTGATCATATTACTTACAGGTGTGCCAAACATCATGGGAAGCATTGTAAACACTTTGACTCATTTTCCTTCAGTTAAACCTGTGTAATCAGTAACTCCCCAGACTCACTTGACCATTAACATTACTTTAATTTTTGTAAAATGTATCAGCCTGTCCAATCCATGAGGCACAGTCTGGAAAAGAAGGCCCTAAGGAATATGGACTTCCCTATGGAAGCTTCTGGGCCTCCCCCAACACCCCACAAATCCCACTGCTGCTGTCCATTGCTACAGCAGGTGTGGGATGGCCAAACTCCCAACACGGGGGACATCAGAGTCTGCACAGAGACACCCGTCTGGAGGCTATCTGGACATGGGGTCTCCCATGTCCAGCGCGACCGCCCTGAACAACAGCACACAGAGGCGGCTCACCCCAGGATGAAAACGGAGGAATCCTTTTTGAATTCATCAAGAATCTGAAATGGAAAACAGAAGGAAAAACACACATGAAATGAGAATATCAGACAAGTCACTTAATGAAGAGATTTTTGTTGTTGTTAAAAAGTTATCACTGTAATCTGTATAAATAGTCAAATATTACAGAAACTTCAGAAGCAAAAGACAGAAGTCTTCCTCATTCCCTCCGTTGTCCTGTTCTCGAGAAGCAGTAGCTCTCAATTTGGTAGGTTTCTTTCTAGAATTTGTTTCACGAGTCTTTATTTAGTTATACCTCGTATTGTGTCATATGTGTATTACCTGGTACATTTCTCAATTTTTTGCATTGTTTGAAGCTTTATCTTATTCCTTAACCTCAAATACCCTTGCCTCACCACTTTGAAAAACTATACTGTATTGCCTAATCTGTATGCCATTTGATTTTTCTATTATATTCAGTTCTATTTTTTTAAATGCCTCTGTGTGTGTGTGTGTGTGTGTGTGTCTTTGCCCACCAGCGCCAGTGTCTCTGCAGGATGAACTCCTAGAAGAGAAAGTGCCTAGACGTGTGGACTGGGCACACTTAAGAAATTCTGCCTACTCTCAATAAGGTTGAGAGAGTCACCTTGGCTACATACAGTACCCATGCCTGCCCTCTGTTGGACAGAATAGCATCCTAAAATTTCTCAGCAAATTATCACAAAAAACTTATTTGCAACTACTTATCTTGAACAAATCAAGCTTTTCTCAGTCCTGGTTAATTGCATAAGGCAGCAACTGTCACCATTCTAAATTTCACACGTGCACTGTCACCAAAACAGTTTCACTGATCTCAAGGGATGACTACCAATAAAAGTTACAGATTTTTAACCTAAAAAGTATTTTAATCAGGTTTTAGGAAGCACAGGTTTTTGTTAAGGTTTCATATTTAAAGGGACAAACGATACAGTTTTAAAAGCTTCATAACCATTGATCTGCTCTAACACCTCATTTTACAAGGAAGGCTGAGTGAGAGGAAGGAGGTGGCTTCCCCCAACATCCCTTGGTCAGTGAAATGGGGGGAGCGGAAATCCAGTCCTTCCAAACTCCCAGGCCCAAAACCTTTCTACTCTATTTCACAAACCAAGGATCGTAAATGTGAAAATGTAGCCTGCCACAGTGGCTCATGCCTGTAATCCTAGCACTCCGGAAGGCTGACACAAGAGGATCCCTTGAGTTCAGGAGTTCAAGACTAGCCTGAACAAGAGAGAGCCCCCTGGCTTGGTGCCTATAGCTCAAGCAGCTAAGGTGCAAGCCATATACACCAGAGCTGGCGGGTTCAAATCCAGCCCGGGCCTGCCAAACATCAATGACAACTACAACCAAAAAATAGCCAGCCATTGTGGCAGGTGCCTGTAGTCCCAGCTACTTGGGAGGCTGAGACAAAAGAATCACTGGAGCCCAGGAGTTGGAGGTTGCTGTGAGCTGTGATGCCATAGCACTCTACCTAGGTTGACAGTTTGAGGTTCTGTCTCTAAAAAAAAAGAGCGAGACCCCATCTCTAATAAAAATAAAAAAAACTAGCCTGGCATTGTGGTAGGCGCCTGTAGTCTCAGCTACTCAAGAGGCTGATGCAAAAGGATCACGTGAGCCCAAGAGATTCAAGTTGCTGTGAGCTTCAATGATGTCACGGCACTCTACCCAAGGCGACAGAGTGAGACTGTCTCAAAAAAATATTTTTTAAATAAAATAAATAAATGTGGAAAAAATGAACACATTGCAATTGAATTTTTTACTCCATAAAGTGTGTTTTTCCCCAGTCTAGGCAGACAGAAAATGCTCCTCCCACTTCTCTACCTCGGGTATACCCAAAGTCCCATGGTCAGAGGTCACCCATAGGGTAGCCTCACGTTGCGACCAGCCTGCAGCCCTGCATGCAGAAGGCAATTAATAACTGCCTTCCAGTCCCACTCACACTCATCACTAAATGCCTGCAGTCTCAACGCCTAATCTCTCCCTCACTCTTCCCTGGTGCCTGGTGGGGCTGCTTTTATCCCTTCCAGTGGAACGGATAAGAGCAGTCAGGGGAGCTGACTCCGTTCCACTGCATCCAGTTCCACGGCATCTGGGAGCAGTCAGGGGGTTGTGCAGATTCCACAGCTGTTTGGAGACAACAGATCCACCTGACGCCACGTCCCACTGCTCCCCCACCGCTCTCCCTGGGAACACCTTGCACCCCCCTTTCTGAGAGTAACAGCAGCGGCTCCTCTTTGCCGAGGGCACGCCATACACCCATGCTGTGCTCGGGCATCGCACAGAACAGCCCTGTGTGTTAAGCTTTATGCCGTACAGGAATTGCCTAAATTGCAAAAGCAATACAAACACTGCTTACAACAGGTCAGAAGAAACTGAGGAGTGCAGAGGAAAAAGTGAAAGAAAAAAGTCTCTCTCCTGTCCATCTTCCGGACCCTCTCCAGCACACACACAGCATCGACACTGATGGGAGGTGTGTACTCTTCCACGTTTTCCTTGCTTATAAAACTACATACAAACGTATGGAAGAGGATTGTTGTTCTTTAAGCTTTTTTTATTTATTTTTATATTCTAAGCTTTGCAGCAAAAAAAATCATTCCTAGCTCCTTGTGTGAATCTGCTACTGGCTTTCCTCAATACATCACAAACATCCTCCCAGGTCAAGAGAAACTGAACTGATGCTTCTCGGCTGTAGGACACGGAGTATTATGGACACTGCAATTTCCCCAGCTATGCCCTTGCTCAGGGGGATTTCAATGGGCCCAAAGTATTTTGCCAGCGTAAGCAATTAATACACTTTTGAGTCACCTAAACGCCACTCTCAGGTCAAAATGCATGTTACTTTAATTTTAAAATAGTCTATTACTTTAATCAAAAATATTTCCTTATAAAAAATCTGAATAAAAATATAAAAGGAAGAAACACGTACATAATCCCTTAACCCAGGGAGGGATATGATTAATAATTTGCTAAATTTCCTTTCAGAATGAGCTAACCAGTAGTTAGCTGCAACTTTTTTACGTTAATGACTGGGCAAATTCCAATCACAGTTTCACCAGGGGATGCTTGCAAACACCATTCACTACCCTTCTCCCGTGGCCAAAGTTAAAGACTTCTGGCAATCTGATAGGTGAAAATGCAATGTTGCTGTCACCCACATTTATACTTTGTTGACCCAAAGGGAGATTTAGCAGTTCTCATGGGTTTCGTAGGAACATGCCAGACCTTGACATTTATGTAGAAAGTAAAAACATCATGTGATCATCTGCTCAAGAATCTTACCAATTTTTGCTGTTCAAACATAAGGTTTTTATAGAAGAGATGGAACTGTTCGAAGCTGAGCTCGTCTTTGTGCGCACCTATTTCCTGTAAATATATAAAATGCAAAAAGTGACCCTATGATGTTTGAAGTCCACTGTCAGAATGCCTCCATCACGTACACAAAAATCAAATGGCTTTCCTACAATACTGGCTAAAAGCAAACATACATTCCTCTGAATCAAAACCAGCCACAAGTTTCCTAATTCACCTGCTTGAGAGAAAATACTCATGGGGACCCCTGCCAAGTACAACCCTCTCGAGCCCCCAAAGGGAAGAATTTTAACCAGGTTTCCACAACCCAATATGCATCATGCCTCGTCTTTTAGGCAGAAGACACCCTTTGAACTTCCAAATCCATCATATTTACAGGGCATAGACATATACATCACTTTTTAAAGCATAAAAAAAACAAATCTAAGGCTCTGAAGTCAGAGCTCTGCATCAATCAACTGCTTTATGACTTTGGGCAATTTCTCTGACCTTTCTGGACCTTCAGTTTCTTTATCTAGGATATGGAAGAGCCACCACTACACTCCCATGGTGTTCCCGAAACAAACCAGGTAATGTCTACACAACATCTGGCTCACTGAATACTCGATAGGAAAAAAAATTCAGTTATATAGTACAACAATGACAAATGTTTCTACCGACTTTCTTCTCTTCTGAAATCCCTCCTCCTTCCATTTTTTTTTTCCATTTTTGGATAAATGTGGAATGTTGGAGGCAGGTCAAAGGATGCTTGATAAGCAGTAAGTTAAGTCTTCCCGGAGCTCATCAGTACCAAAAATGAATGAGCTTTCTCAGGGGAGGAATCCTGTGATGGCTGACATGGACACGGCCATGTGACTCTTCCCACTGGGCCCCTGGGGACAGAGCATTGTACATTTGCTAAGGAGAGTCAGCGCCATGATGTGGGCAGAGAGGAGTGCCCATCGTCACCCCACAAAGCCCCACCTCTCCACGGCATCCCGTCTCTCATGGGGCTCTACTGCTCAGCTCCACCAATATCTTGGTCGCATGAGAACATGAATTACATGACAGCTGGAAGGACAGAAGGCTGGAGAAGAGAAGCAACCCTCACGACCATGCCACCAGGGCTCACATACAAAACACATGCTCCTGGCAACCCACACATGGAATCTTTCACATTAGTTGCCAAAAGATACACATGTGCTCATGTTATAGGGAGAAAATGGGTGGAGAGACGGTTAGGGCAACAGGGAATGCTGGACTGGTGGGAACAGATGCAAGTTTAGGGGTGCTGAGTCAGCGCAGCAAACGCAGTCCTTGTCTAAAACATCCTCTACGAGGACTGAGGACGTGGTCCTCAGACACATACGTGAGCCCTCTGTCTGGGCTAAGCAGCACTCTAGGGGCAAAATACCCTCTCAGGTACCATTCCACGGAGCTCAAAGGCACAGGTAGCTTCCTGCAGGAGGCGCTAAGTAGCCCTGAGTTCGTACAATTCCCGGGCTGAGCTGCCAGACTTACCACGAACCTATCTTTGAGGGACTTGGCGCTGCTCACTTTGAAGTTGACCAGGGGCAAGATGGTCTTCAACTCTCGGAGGCTGATGCTGCAAAAAAAGGAAACCCCAGCTCTGTCACCCTCAAGGGTCCTCCACAGAGGAGGGTTTAGCCACCCCCATCCCCTTCCGGGCCCCCCCACCCCAGCCCCGTGGCAGGGCCTGGCCAATGGCTGTCCACTGAGCACTAAGGATGAACAAGACGCCCTGGGTTGGAAGTGACTCTCCAAGAAGCAAGGAGGCTGGTCCTCACCCGCTTCAGAGGCAGCCATGCAGGCAGGTCACACAGGAGATTCCCCATGGGCAGAACAGTGTCAGATGACCAGATAACTCTGGGTACAAAATGCCATGGGATCACATAGGGCCGCAGGCATTGACACAGGTGATTTCTGCCCAGAGCTCTGAGCATCAAAGAGAAGAAATTCATTCACAATCAGCCTGAACAACAGCAAGACCCCGTCTTTAGTAACAATAGAAAACTAGCCAGGTGTCACAGCAGGCCCCTGTAGTCCCAGATACTCAGGAGGCTGAGGCAAGATTGCTCAAGCCCAAGAGAATTTAAGGTTGCTGTGAGATATGATGCCACAGCACTGTATGCAGGGTGACAGAGTGGGACTCTGTCTCAGAAAAAAATAAATAAAAAGTAAAGAAATTCGTCAAAGTGCGGGTAAACAGCCAGAGTCAGCGTCATGCTGAGACTCCCTTACACAGCCAAATGCCTGGCCATCTCATTCGTGATCCACGTAATTGTACAATGGAGGTTCCCACTGCCTCTGCCGACAATCCCGTGAAAACACAGCCAAGGTGACAGAGTCCGCAGAATCAGAGATGACTCTGTTGAACCTGGCTGTGGCCAGGCACAGGGAAGGCACGAGAGGGTGTGGGATAAGTGAGGGGCTCTGCCACCCCATCCCCCAAAATAAACAAGTAGAAAATAAAGGGGGGTTCATTTTTTAATAAAGTATTTTTTAAAAAAACACCAAAGGGCTTCTAAGAAAGGCAAGGTCACCCGAGGCTCCAGAGGGGAAGCAGGAAGGAACAGACCCGATTTGGGCCTCTCCCGAACCAGGTGGCCCTGGTGTCCTCCAGGTGGTAAAGTTAACTAACCCTCACCACATTCCGCCCCCTTCAAAGTACACACGATTGACTGCTCACCCCCACCCCGCCAATGCGTACAGAACAGGCAAGGGCAAGGTGGCAAGGGCAGGGGTCAGGGTGAGCCGGTCAAGGTCAGAGCTGGATCAGAACCCAATTCCAAAGCACACAGTCACAGGACCGGAATGGCGGTCGTGGGAATCCTGAGTGTGCTTCACTGCAGCACAGGGGGTCAGGTGCAGCTGAAAAGGAAAGGCAGGCAGAGAACCCAGGAAAAGAGATACGGGCAGCATAACAACAGTAACAGCAGCTGGGACTCAAACCGCTCATTTCGCAGGAGTTGTTGGGGCGCTTCCTACATACGCATTAACTCATTTGATGCTTAAGCAACTTTACACAGTAGGCACCCTCAGGAGGAGGAAACCGAGGCTCGGGAGGTCTCATACTTCATCCCCGCCAGACTCAGCCTCCAACCCAGTCCACCTGCAACGACCACAGCCCTGACAAGGAATTCCCAGAATCTACATAAGGAATCTTTCATAATATTTTCCCAAAGACACATGTGTGTTCGTGTTACTGGGAAGGAAACAGGCTACAGGATGGTCAGGGAAATGGGGAAAGCTGGGCTGCTTCCAGGCAGCAGCACACACCATGAGACCCATGTGTGGGATTTGGGTGCAGGACCAGACGCTTCTGGCTGGGGAGCTGAGGATGCAGTAGAGCTAGAAGGCGGCAGGCTGTGGGCAGAAG
>CAUYON010135757.1:0-25934 GCA_963573935.1 Arctocebus calabarensis
AAACAACAATGACGGCTGCAACCAAAAAATGGCCAGGCGTTGTGGCGGGCGCCTGTAGTCCCAGCTACTTGGGAGGTGGAGGCAAGAGACTCGCTTGAGCCCAGGAATTGGAGGTTGCTATGAGCTGTGATGCCACAGCACTTTATCCAGGGTAACAGCTTGAGGCTCTGTCTCAAAAAAAGAAAAGTCATAAAGTATTTTCTACGTAGAATCAGGACATAGTGAAGCATATCTCCCCACAATTCCATAATCATGTGACTATTAGTACACGTGTGGATGTGGTGTTATACAAAAGCCTACACAAGCTGGTAGCCCACAATATTAGTTGCTCAGAACCTGAAGAAAAAGAGAGGCCTCATCTGTGTGAGACCTAGGTAGGAAATACATGTCTTCTGCTAAGAAGACACTAGAAAAAGTCCTGAATGTAGTTTATCACAAACAAACACATGATATGAAATCAGATGAGTTATGAGTAGCTGAAAAAATCATTATGTGCTGTGTAAGAGAGTAACACTAAACATTTAAGAATAAATCAGTACCCCTTTTCTTGGAGTCATCCAGCTCTAGAGGAGAGAAGTAGATTTGGTGATGACTGTCCTCACTGAAGGTGACTTTGGTTTCCTGAAGTGGCAGGCTCTCTTACTCACACTGCCCCACAAGATATTCTGCCATAACCTGCCTTGTGCATGCCTCCTCCTGAGATGAAAAGTAATGAGGAATTCTAAAGTATTACTTGTATTGAATATTTTTTGTAAAGGCAATCTTACGATATCAGGAGACATGGATTTGGCACAGCGGCTAGAACAGTAAATGCTGGACCACACAGAATTGGAACTGACTGTGCTTTGCTTCTATCTAATATGTTGTAAGTTCTAAGTTGCCTTTTAAATGAGAGAAAAAAAGATACGGCTCCAAGATGGCAGTAATGGCATTGCATCATTTCCATTGTTTGACGCTGATGATCGGAAGGTCTCAGATGATAGTGCAGTAGATAGGCCGAATTGTAATACGTGCTGTATTCATAACTCTCTACCATGTATTCTCAAACCATGTCAGTGACTATAAAAACAGGAAGCTTGGTGGGGAGGCACCTGTGGCTCAAAGGGGTAAGGCACCAGCCCCATATGCTGGAGGTGGTGGGTTCAAACTCAGCCCCAGCCAAAAACTTCAAAACAAACAAAAACAGGAAGCTTGGTTTTTGACAACATAACAGTAGACTTTGGATTCATAAACTCTATCCTCTAATACTAGAAAGTCAATAGTAATTGAAAGATACTCTAAGATACTTCATCCGCACATATCATTGGAATTTATTGAACCGGATTCTGGGATTCGGAATCTATTTGGTTATAAGAAAATAAACTAATATATATTTAGTATATTAGTACTTCATATAAAAGGGAAAAATGTATGTGAAAGCCTATCTCATGACTTTGAGGTATCAGAGAGTTATATATGTGCGTTGGGTTATGGAAATCCGAACATCAGGGAAATCTTCAAGAAAAAAGTCACATTGGCTCGGTGCCTGTAGCTCAAGTGGCTAGGGCGCCAGCCACATACACCAGAGCTGGCGGGTTTGAATCCAGCCCAGGCCTACCAAAGAACAATGACAACTACAACCTAAAAATAGGCAGGTGTTGTAGTGAGTGGCTATAGTCCTAGCTACTTGGGAGGCTGAGGCAAGAGAATTGGTTACACCCCATGAGTTGGAGGTGGCTGTGAGCTCTGATGCCACGGCACTCTACCAAGGGTGACACAGTGAAACTCTGTCTCAAAAAGAAAAAGTAAGTCACATTTCAGAGCATCTTGAAGGATTTTGGAGTCTAGACAGACATATTTAAGGAGAAATTTTATGGGAAAAGGAAAGCCGTCTCAGACAATGGTAGGCAAAAATACAGGGCAAAACTATCTGTGGGAGCATTAGCTGTTTAGTTCTGCTGAAATGAAGGATACATCCTGGAAAGAGAATAAAACCAGATTGTAGGGCGGCTCCTGTGGCTCAGCGAGTAGGGCGCCGGCCCCATATACCGAAGGTGGCGGGTTCAAGCCCGGCCTCCGCCGAACTACAAAACAAAAAAATAGCCGGGCGCTGTGACGGGCGCCTGTAGTCCCAGCTACTCGGGAGGCTGAGGCAAGAGAATCGCTTAAGCCCAAGAGCTGGAGGTTACTGTGAGCAGTGTGATGCCATGGCACTCTACCCAGGCAGATAAAGTGAGACTCTGTCTCTACAAAAAAAAAAAAAAAAACCAGATTGTAGGTTTTCTTGCATGTCAGGCAGAGAATTGAATACTTTGTCTTATTGTTCGTGAAGAGCCATCAAAGGTGATCAGAACTCTGGCTTGGGGATGTGATTCTAAAGGAACTATTAATAAGTAATTTAGGAACCTGTTAGAAGGCTGTCATATCTGTGTCAAGTGAGAATGAAGGACGGATAGAGGTGTTGGAGAGAGAAGGGAGCAGATTGGTTGATGATGTGAAGAACTTGTAGCAGGTTGGGCAGGCAGAAAAAAATCCAGAATGGCTCGGCGCCCGTGGCTCAAGCGGCTAAGGCGCCAGCCATGTACACCTGAGCTGGTGGGTTCAAATCCAGCTTGGGCCCCCAAACAACAATGACAGCTGCAAAATGGCCCGGCATTGTGGCAGGTGCCTGTAGTCCCAGCTACTTGGGAGGTTGGAGGCAGGAGACTCGCTTGAGCCCAGGAATTGGAAGAATTCTATCCAGGGTGACAGGTTGAGGTTCTGTCTCAAAAAAAAAGTCCAGAAATTGAGCCTTAGGTTTACGCCTCAGGGACTGGGATGATGGTGCTGTTCAGAAAAGGATAGAAAGGATAGAAGTTTTAAGAGAGAATTTGATGAGTTTAGTTTGGGTTTGTTTAGTTTGTATAGTAGACCACTGTATTTAATTGTGGTTAAAGAGGAAAGCAATGTAGCATAGCAGACCAAGCCCTTGCCTATTTCTTCATCTATAAAATAATAGAGGCTCGGCGCCTGTGGCTTAACGGGCTAAGGTGCCAGCCACATAACACCTGAGCTGGCGGGTTCGAATCCAGCCCAGGCCCACTAAACAACAATGACGGCTACAACCAAAAAATGGCCGGGCGTTGTGGCGGGCGCCTGTAGCCCCAGCTACTTGGGAGGCAGAGGCAAGAGACTCGCTTGAGCCCAGGAATTGGAGGTTGCTGTGAGCTGTGATGCCTCGGGACTCTATCCAGAGTGACAGCTTGAGGCTCTGTCTCAAAAAAAAAAAAAAGAAATATAAAATAATAGATTTGGCTTCAAAAAGTGGCCATTATAGTGATTAAGAACAAAGACCTTACAGCCCTGCTTACTGGAGCTGGATCCAGCTTTTTACTAACCTTTTAACCTTTGACATATTATTTATTCTCTCTGAGCCTCAGATTCTATAAAATGGGGATAATAATGATACACTACCTAACATGGCTGCAGTGAGGCGTACACATACACATGCACACAAACATGTTTTTAGAAATGTGTACGATGCCTGGTACCTGCTTTGCTTATTGTAGTGCTGTTCAGATCTGAGGTTCTGTTGTTAATGTGGTTGCTGTGAGACTGGCCTTCCAAGGTAGAGACCATGGCCAGAGACAAACATTAAACATTGGTAAGGTATTGCTGAGTAGATGGGATGTAGAATGGAGCAAGAACATGAATGGCAAGGACAAAATGTTGGGAAACAGTTACAATTAAGGAATAAGAGCCAGAAAAATACAGGGGGAACATTGTCCTCATATAGTGAAGGAACATTCTGAGAAAGAGAACTAGGAGATACTTTTCGTGAAAGCCAAGTGGAATAGAAAAGGTAAGATAAAGGGAAGGTTTTTTTGTTTGTTTGTTTGTTTGTGTTTTGAGACAGGCCATGGCATCAGCCTAACTCACAGCAACCTCAAGTTCCTGGGTTCTAGCAATCCTCTTGTCTTAGCCTCCTGAGTATCTGGGACTATAGGTGCCTCACATGACACTCAGCTAATTTTTCTATTTTTTTGTAGGGACAGGCTATCTCAAACTCCTGAGTTCAAGGGATCCTCCCACCTCAGCCCCCTGGAGTACAAGGTTTACAGGATTGAGCCAGCACTCTGAGCCTGGAAGATCATCTTTTAGATAAGAGATGATTTGAGCCAAGTTTGAAGGTTTATAGTTTGTATCTGATAGACAGTAGTAAGTTGAAGCTGAAAGTAAAGGAAATTAATTAATGGAGCATAGTTCTGTGAGAATTCAAGTGGTAGGTTTTGCTTCAAGAAGAAGGAAGATAATTTCTTTAAATTAGGATAAAAGCAGGGGTGGATATGTGATGGGGTGCCATCAGATTTTTGAGTTGGGAAATTTGGAAGTCATCAGACGTCATAGTGGATAACTTCAATTTGTTTATATTATAGGAAGCAAGATCATCTATAGAGAGAAAGGAAAGTGAGAACTGAAATTGAAGAGTGTTTCCTAACAATTTTTAGATGTTTTCTCTAATTCTGCCTTTTGTGTGAATGGGAAGCAAGTCTCCTATTAGGTATCATGCTAAGTGCTTATTTCAAACTTAAAACATCCCTGAGAGGCTAGAGGTATTAGTATTATCCACATACTACAGACGGCAATACATGAGATGGAAAAGGACCAAAAATTGCTCTGTCTTCCACAGCTGAGAACCTAGAGGGGAAACCAAGATTGAATACCACATCTGCGTACCTCTAACTTGTAATGATCATGCTTTCTGAGGTTTTGCTTTCAAATTTCATTAGAGCAGTGAAATGTTGATTCAGGTATACATGGGCTCGGCGCCTGTGGCTCAACGGTCTAAGGCGCCAGCCACATACACCTGAGCTGGCGGGTTTGAATCCAGCCCAGGCTGCCAAACAACAATGACGTCTGCAACCAAAAAATGGCCGGGTGTTGTGGCGGGCGCCTGTAGTCCCAGCCACTTGGGAGGCAGAGGCAGGAGACTCGCTTAAGCCCAGGAATTGGAGGTTGCTATGAGCTGTGATGCAGAGTCCCCCTGGCACTCTACCCAGGGGGACAGCTTGAGAATTTGTCTCAAAAAAAAAAAAAAAAAAAAAAGGGCGGCTCCTGTGGCTCAGCGAGTAGGGCGCCGGCCCCATATACCGAAGGTGGCGGGTTCAAGCCCGGCCTCGGCTGAACTGCAAAACAAAAAAAATAGCCGGGCGCTGTGGCAGGTGCCTGTAGTCCCAGCTACTCGGGAGGCTGAGGCAAGAGAATTGCTTAAGCCCAAGAGTTGGAGGTTGCTGTGAGCAGTGTGACGCCACAGCACTCTACCCAGGGCGATAAAGTGAGACTCTGTCTCTACAAAAAAAAAAAAAAAAAAAGAATATATACATGGATTAATAGAATAGAATAGTATAGAAAAAGAGCCCACACATACAGTGTAACATAACTTTAAGAAAGTTGATTTTTTTTTTTTTTTAATTAGAGATAGAGTTTCACTATGTCACCTTCAGTAGAGTGCTGTGGCATCACAGCTCACAGCAACCTCCAACTCTTGGGCTTAAGCGATTCTCTTGCCTCAGCCTCCCAAGTAGCTGGGACTACAGGCGCCCCCCATAACACCTGACTGTTTTTTGGTTATAGTTGTGATTGGTTGGCCAGACTGGGCTGGATTCGAACCTGCCAGCTCCGGTGTATGTGGCTGGCCTCCTAGCTGCTTGAGCTACAGGCACTGAGCCCTGGTTATTTTTGTTGTTGTTTGTGGTTGTCATTGTTGTTTAGCAGGCCTAGGCAGGTTTGAACTCGCCAGCCCCAGTGTATGTGGCTGGCGCCCCTAACCACTGAGTTATGGGCGCCAAGCCTATCCCATAGTTTTAAAAATATAAAATATTAATTGGAACAGTGGTTGTGGCAGGGTAGAGATTGAGTTAGAAGCATAGGGGAACTTTCTGGAATACTAGGAATGTTCTATAGTTTGATTGTGATGTTGGCCACCTTATTTTTTTGGTCGGAACTCATCAGGTTGTTGTACATGTAAAGTCTGTACATTCCATACATTTTATCTTTTATTTTTTATTTTTATTTTGCAGTTTTTGGCTAGGGCCGGGTTTATACCCACAACCTCTGGTATATGGGGCTGGTGCCCTGCTCACTGAGCCATGGGCGCCATCCTATTATCTTTATTTTTAAAGGGGAAACCTATACATACATCTGAAAGATGTTAAATGAAAAAGGCTAGCTGCGGAGTGAGACATACTCATACAATGTGATATTGTTTATATAAAGAAAAAATAGCTGCCACCAAACAAAAATTATTTATTTCTGTGGAGCCGCACTCATGTATAGTAAGGGTGTCATGGTTCTTGGCTCCAGCTGCCCCATTGTACCGAAAGAATCTTTCTCTAGTGTCAAGCTGATGTGCTCTTAGGGTTTCTTTCTAGTGTGGAAAGAAAAGACAGACATTTATACCATAACATCATTAGCATAAATGTTAATATCCCCACTGATTATAATACTTACTTAATATAATATTCTTCAGTGAAGAAAGATGCTCAATTTCTGGAAATTCTTACTTTAAAATAAATGGTCTGTTTGAAACTAGTTTATTTTAAAAGGCAACCTAGTATTAATGTAATGGAACTGTCTTGAACTAGAAGTACTCAGGTAATCTGAGTCTCTTGATCTGGGTCTTTTGGAGCAAGCCCTTTAATCTCTTTGGGCCTCAGTTTCCTTGTTGGTTAAATTAATGGATTATGCTAATGACTAGGGGTCTTTCGGGCCTAAGATTCAATGACCTCTGCCCATTCGCATAGATCTTACATGAAATAGGGTACTCAACCTGTAATAGGTACATGGAAAGTAAAGTTTTTGCTTTTATATTTTGAAACAGGTGACAACGAAAGCCAAGCAACTGAAGGAGTCAGTGACCTGCTCCCCAGGTAAGTTAACACCCATTTTATCCCATTAGTCTATAGTGGTTTCTTCCAAATAAATTCTTCTTTATGATAACTTCTTTTCTTTTTTTTTTTTTAAGAGACAGAGTCTCACTTTCTCGCCCTCAGTAGAGTGCCGACAGCAACCTCTAACACCTGGGCTTAGGCGATTCTCTTGCCTCAGCCTCCCGAGTAGCTGGGACTACAGGCGCCCACCACGACACCTGGCTGTTTTTTTGTTGCAGTTTGGCTGGGGCCGGGTTTGAACCCGCCACCCTTGGTATATGGGGCCAGAGCCCTACCCACTAAGCCTCAGGCACCACCCTATGATAACTTCTTTTTATATACAAGGATGTGTAATTTTGCCCAGGGAACTCTATTTATCACATCTGTAAAAGTGGTTGAATTACTGGCACCAACAAGTCAATGGATCTGGATGAAGTGGAACCTGAAGCTTACATAGTGAACAACACTCCTGGTGATTTTGTAAGGGAAATAAAGGAACACCCTACAACAAGCAACTTAAAAATGGATACATTATTAGCCAGGCATGGTAGCTCACACCTATAATCCTGGTACTTTGGAAGGCTGACACAGGAGGATCACTTGAGGATAGCTTAAAACCAAGCCAGCCTGGGCAACAGAGCAAGACCCTGTCTCTATAAAAAATTTAAAAATTAGCCAGGTACAGCAGTGCCCATAGCTCAGTGGGTAGGGCACTAGCCACATACACTGAGCCTGACAGGTTCCACCCTGGCCCAGGCCTGCTAAAGACAACTCCAACAGAAAAATAGCCAGGCATTGTGGCAGGCGCCTCTACTCCCAGGTACTTGGGAAGCTGAGGCAAGAGAATCACTTAAGCCCAAGCATTCGAGGTTGCTGTGAGCTATGACGCCATAGCACTTTACCAAGGGCAACAGCTTAAGACTCTGACTCAAAAAAAAAAAAAAAAAAAAAAGGCTCAGCGCCTGTGGCTCAACAGGCTAAGGCGCCAGCCACGTACACCTGAGCTGCCAGGTTCGAATCCAGCCCGGGCCCACCAAACAACAATGACGGCTGCAATTAAAAAAAAAAAATGGCCGGGCATTGTGGCGGGTACCTGTAGTCCCAGCTACTTGGGAGGCTGAGGCAGGAGAATCACTTGAGCCCAGGAGTAGGAGGTTGCTGTGAGCTATGATGCCATAGCATTGTACCCAGAGGGACAGCTTGAGGCTCTGTCGCAAAAAAAAAAAAAAAAAAAAAATTTAGCCAGGTGTGATGGTGCATACCTGTATTCCCACTACTAGAGAGGCTGAGGCAGGAGAATCACATGAGCCCAGGAGTTAGAAGTTGCTGTGAGCTAGACTAAGGCCATAGCACTCTAGCCTGGGCAATAGAGTGAAACTGTCTCAAAAAAAACAAGGCCAAGATAAACTGAATTTAGAGATAGCGCTTAAATTTAGTATTTTATCCAATATTCAATTTTTCAATTTCATTATTTCTGATGTTAATATTTTCATAGAAATGTAATTTATTTGATTTTTTTATTTTCATCCTTGATTTTCTTTTTCATGTTTTTATAATTAATAGACTAGTACATGGGTGTAATTTATGAATAAGTAAATATGCATATGTTAGTTATATATTCAAAAATGCTTTATTGATGGGATGCAAAATCCAAAACCTATGGTGATGAGTATGAAATGCTGCCTCTTGGAAATAGCATAAGTCTGGGACTAGAGACTATTTCTATAAGTCAATGCCATATTCAGTGGATTATTACACAGCCATTAGAAGCAGAGTGAATCTGTGTGAATACAGAATCATTCCCAGAGAGTGTGCTGCCACTATCACAAGAAAGGAGGAGGCAAATACAACTATATACAGGGTCTGACAATTAAGTTTGAGAACTTGTCCTAGAAAAAGGACTGCTCCCTCCCTGCTAATTAGCATTGTGGTCACCTTCGAAGTACTCCTCTGGGGCTACTGTGCACCAATGCTGGTATCTAGTATACCCTTCAGAGCAGTTTTTGAATTCTTTTTTCTGGAATGGACATCAGACCTGTCGTCATAGGTCTGACAATTAAGTTCCTAAATTTGCCACCATGCCCTTAGGTTGGCAGCACTGTACAAACAACTTGGTAAGATTTCATGTCCTTGGGCCAGGCACAGTAGCTCACACCTGTAATCCTAACACTCTGGGAGGTTGAGGTGGGAGGATTGATTGAGCTCAGTAGTTTAAGACCAGCCTGAGCTACAGCAAGACCCCATCTCTACTAAAAATAGAAAAATTAATCTGGCCATTGTGGCAGATAGCCGTATTCCCAGCTGCTCAGGAGGCTGAGGCAGGAGTATCACTTGAACCTGGGAGTCTGAGGATGCTGTGAGCTAAGTTGATGCCTTGGCATTGCAGGCTGGGCAACAGAGACTCTGTCACCAGAAAAAAAAAAAAGAAATTCTCATAACTTGGCATATCAGTGTCTCACTGATACGTAGTAGTCTGGTTGATGTGTGGTGGGTGGTGTCTTGCTGAGTAGAGTTCATTATTGTTGTGTGTTTTGCGTGCTGTACAACAGCAGCTCTGATAGTCATTTCAGAAAAAGAGTTCCAGAATTGCTTTGAAGGGTGGACTAGGCCCTGGCATCAGTGCATAGCGCCCCAAGGGGGGTACTTGAGACGTGACCAGAGTGATACTCAGCAAGGAGGTAGCACTTTTTCTGGGATGAGTATGTAAACTATTAGACCTCCTAGTATGTTAGAGTGTGCTTGACTCACTGTAGCTCTGAGCCCCGATACACTCCCACACTCATACTGACCCCCAATTCCTTATTGCCTCTGAGGAAGAGGACTGGAACCCAGCCTGTGTGAGACTTTTTTTTACTGTATTCCCTCTTATACTATTTAAATTTTATATTATGTAAAGGATTTATTTTTTAGTTAAAATGAGTAAAAGAAGAGAACGCATCACTTTAAAAAAGTGAAATAAATAAAATACTGCCTCTTTGTAGCTAAGTTTTCACGTAACATCTGTGATTATTTGCTAGGAGAACCTCCTGCTAAGTCAAATTAAAGGGGCATAAGTTAATGTATTTGTAAGGTCCACCTACATTTGAGAGATTATCCTCTAGAAAGGCTGGTACTAATAGCCGTGTTTGGCTATTAAATTAGGGTGGTGCCTGTGGCTCAGCGAGTAGGGCGCCAGCCCCATATACCAAGGGTGGCAGGTTCAAACCCGGCCTCTGCCGAACTGCACAACAAAAAAATAGCCAGGCGTTGTGGCAGGCACCTGTAGTCCCAGCTACTTGGGAGGCTGAGGCAAGAGAATTGCCTAAGCCCAAGAACTAGAGGTTGCTGTGAGCTGTGTGACGCCATGGCACTCTACTAAGGGCGATAAAGTGAGACTCTGTCTCAACCAAAAAAAAAAAAAAAAAAATTTAAAGTTTAAATTAATTAAAATTAAATAAGGTTTAATTCCTCACTAGTATACCAGGTGGCTAATAGAATCATAGAATGTACAACCCTGGGTGGGACCGGTTTCTCTTCCCACTGTATGTGATGGCTCTTTGTTTCCACTTTCCAACAGGTCTGTTTGTATTTGTTCCTTGGTGACTTGTCGGTAGCCTTTGTTCTGTGATCTTTTTGAGTTGTAACTTATGATATATTGAAAATTTCAGCAGTCTGTGGGCTCTCCTGTCCTATTAAAAGGTTAACACGTTTTAATAATGTTTAAAACTTCTCATTGTAGTTGGTATAATTTACTCATATACCTGCCTGCCAGACAGCTCAGGACAAGGTTAGACCAAAGAGACGGCTGAGTTCTTTGATTACAGCTCGATCCTGTGTGTACCCACTGACCTCAGTGTAGTGAAAGGGACAGAGATGTGGACTCAGAACTAATTTCAAATCCCATCTCTACTGCTTTCTGAGACCTCTTTCTCTCATCTGTAAAATTAGGGTAATGACACGCATCTTTCTAGTGTGAAAATGAAGTTAAATGGCTCCTAGCACACTGGCCAGGGTGTGGCCAGCGGCTGCTGTGGTCACTGTCCCTCATTCACCCTGCCCTCTCTGTGCTCGACCTCTTCCTAGGAATGGTCAGGCTCTCAGAGCTCAGATCAACAGTTCAGAACCCCAGGCCGGTGGGGACAGCCCTGGCCTTGCCAGACAACATCATCACCCAGCGGGAAGAGGCAGAGGGGGCCACGGAGGAGCAGGAGGGGGGCTCAGAGCCAGAGGCAGTGGACAGCCGGCCTCGGAGACGGAAGCTGGCCCGGCTGCGGGAGGCAGGTACCAAGGCAGAGGCGGAGGAGCGGCTCCGAGGGCGCAGGCAGCAGGACTTCGGGCTGGCGGAGCACAGTGGGTCCAGCGACGAGGACAGCCAGGAGCGAGGGAGGACGCGTGCTGCAGAGGAGCCGTGGACTCAGAACCAGCAGAAGCTTCTCGAGTCGGCACTGCAGCAGTATCCAAAGGGATCTTCTGACCGCTGGGACAGAATAGCCAAATGTGTCCCCTCTAAGAGCAAGGTGGGTGTAACAGGGAAAGGAAGAGTGTCAGACACCCACTGCAGCATCTGCTGCGGGACCATGA
The DNA here is from genome assembly GCA_963573935.1 of Arctocebus calabarensis. Lineage (NCBI taxonomy): Eukaryota > Metazoa > Chordata > Mammalia > Primates > Lorisidae > Arctocebus > Arctocebus calabarensis. Next base: position 11,448 of record CAUYON010135757.1, read on the forward strand.
CCGCCTCCCTCCCGGTTCCTGATGTGGTTCCCGCAGAGTGTGTGATCAGGGAGGTCACAGTTCCAAGTTTAGTCAGTATCCAGACCTGCTAGTGATTTATAAATGTCATGCCCTTGGTGGGTGTGGCCCAGGCCAGCCATGTTGGGTACATGCCAGTGAGGGTGGCAGCTCCCTTTGTCCAGGCTGAAGAGAAGGCGGCCAGAATGTTACAAGGTCCTCTAGCTCCATGACCAGTCTGCAAGCAGGGGGTGGGCTGGGGAAGGTGCTGCCACTGTGGTCCCCCTTCAGCTGCCTGTGAATGGACTGGACTGTGGGATAGCACCCAGCTGCCCAGGGGGCTTAGCGGGAGTAGTTTGTGCAGGGTGCATGAGGGCAACATTTAGGATTCTGCTTACCTTTTTTTTTTTTTTTTGATACAGAGCCTCAAGCTGTCACGGCATCACAGCACACAGCAACCTCCAATTCCTGGGCTCAAGCGAGTCTCTCACCTCCACCTCCCAAGTAGCTGGGACTACAGGCACCCGCCACAACACCCGGCCATTTTTGGTTGCAGCTGTCATTATTGTTTGGCAGGCCCGGGCTGGATTCAAACCCGCCAGCTCAGGTGTATTTGGCTGGCGCCTTAGCCCATTGAGCCACAGGCGCCAAGCCTCTGCTTACCTTTTGTAACCTTGGCCTTTATAATCGCCTTTTCTCTCTGCGTGTATTTCTTAGTATCTGCTAAAATACATCCATGGGTAGTTCTCAGAAACTCAGAGGTGGGAGTCGCCACCCAGCCTGTAATCCAAGCACTTTGGGAGGAAGAGGCGGGAGGATGGCTTGAGGCCAGGAGTTCAAGGGCAGTCCAGCCATCACAGCAAGATCCTGTCTCTACAAAAAATTTAAAAATGAGCCAGGCATGGCAGCATGTATCTGTAGTGCCAACTGCTCCAGAGGCTGAGGCAAAAGGATCACTGGAGTCCCTGAATTAGAGGTTGCAGGGAGCTATGATCACACCATTGCACTTTGGCCTTGATGACAGACTGCGACTTTGTCTCTTAAAAACCTTGGAGAAGAGGGAAGATGGTTGTACCTTGTGGAGGGGCATCCCTCCCTCCTGGCTGTTGGGAGCTGTATGTAGGCTTCAGGTGTGATCTTTTCAACTGAGGGGTAACTGTTCTCACCTTTTTTTTCCTCCTACAGGAAGACTGTATCGCTAGGTACAAGTTGCTGGTTGAACTGGTCCAAAAGAAAAAGCAAGCTAAAAGCATCCTGCCTCACAGATAAAAGCTGAATAATCTGAAAGATGATATTCACCTTCGTTTTCTAAAATGAGTATTTAAAAATCTTATGCAGAAATTTGCATTTTGTACCTCAGTATTTCTATACGTCATGTGCCTTAGTAAAAAAGAAAAGAAACAATAAATGTTGTGCTATATTGTTTAAACAAATATTGCCTTGAGGGGGAAGGGATTTGGGCATTTTGTAGATTATTTCTCATCACTACAAAGTTTACTTTCTGGGGAACAAATATCCAACGATCAGGCACATAGATGTCTCTGAAGGAACACGTCAGCAAACTAATGTAAGACTTCAAACTTAATGTGTTTTTCCAAACTCCATAACCGAAGAACATGGCATTCATGTCTGTATTGGGGGCCGAGTAGCAGGATGAAGTTCCTTGGTGAGAAAAAAGCCAGGCTGATATGGCACTGGTCAGCTGAGAGCAAAGTGAGATGTCTTTGTTGTTAAATATGTTCTGAAAAAAACCTAAAAAAAAATGAACAAGTAATAAACTCTAAGTTTGGGCTACTCGGTAAAAATATGTTCCCAACTGGGCAGTGCCTCTGGCTCAGTGGGCAGGGCGCTGGCCCCATATACCGAGCGTGGCGGGTTCAAACCCAGCCCCCGGCCAAACTACAACCAAAAAATAGCCGGGCGCATGTAGTCCCAGCTACTCAGGAGGCTGAGGCAAGAGAATCGCCTAAGCCCAGAAGTTGGAAGTTGCTGTGAGCTGTGATGCCACAGCCCTCTACCGAGGGCGACAAAAAAAAAAAAACTTTCCAGTGAACGTGCAGATAGGAACTGATAAAATTGGGTCTTTTTTGATGCCCACTTTAAAATTGCCATTTGGACTATAGATTTGTATTGAGTCTTTTGTGTTGTGTTTGCACCATCCCTATCAGCTAAACTTTCCTTTTAAATCTGTCCTTTTGTCAGGGCTTGGAAGTAGGTGGATTAAGCGCTTGCTTACATACCTTACGGTAATCAGAGCACGTTTAGTGGAAGTGATGTGACGGTGTATCTGTAAAGACGTCATTTTCCTCTGAAGATTGAAATGAGGTCACAGTTCTTGGCAGAGGGTTGGGTGGCTGACGTCAGCACTCTGCTGGCAGCGGGTACGGCCGGGTCCTTTGATGGCAGGAAGGAGCTGCTGGTGACTCCCTGAGTGTAGACCCAGCTACCTGAGTATAAAAAGGGCAGTTGAAAAGTGAAAAAACAGCACATCACAGGTTGATCACCGCTTACCCGAAATACTCAAGAGAACAGTAGTAGTGTTTTGGATTTTGGTTTTTGGGATTTGATTTTTTTTTTTTTCTTTTTTGGATTAGGGAATATTTGCATATAATAATTACCAATATCTCTGGGAGGGCATTTAAGTCTAAGCATGAAATTTGTTAGGTTTCATATGTCCCTTATATACATAGAAAGAAGATAATTTTTTTAATTCAGAAATATTACAGGGATAATTTAATACAATATTTTTTATAGTTTTGTGCATGAAATAAAGTTTATGTACATTGAACCATCAGAAAGCACAGGTGCCAGGTGTGGAATTTCCCACTTGTGGTATCGTGTTGGCAACTCAAGAAGTTTTGGATCATGGAGCATCTTGGATTTCGGTTTTTCAGACTAGGTAGAGATGTTCAACCTATACCATGTCCTGCTGGTCACCCGGCGTCTGCTGGACTGCCCTGGTACCCTCGCACCTGCCTAGCCAGGAGGACGGCTGGATGGGCTTACCCTGGTGCTGTCACGTGGTCCAGCAGTGCTCACCACCCTAAGAACAAGTGAAGCGAGTTCCAGGATGGTACCAGAGCAGTAGCTTCTATCCCAGATCTGGGGCTACAGGCGCCTCCTGAAATGCCCACCTTGTTTTTTAGAGACAAGGTCTCACTCTTGCTCAGGCTGGTCTCAAACTGAGCTCAGCCAATCCACCAGCCTTAAAAATGGATTTTGATACTTCATCATTTTTTTTTTTTTGAGACAGACACTTTTGTCACCTTGGTAGAGTGCTGTGATGTCACAGCAACCTCCAACTCCTGGGCTTAAGCGATTCTTTTACCTCAGCCTCCCGAGCAGCTGGACTACTACAGGCGCCCGCCGCAACGCCCGGCTATTTTTTGTTGCAGTTTGGCTGGGGCCAGGCTCAAACTTGCCACCCTCTGAATATGAAGCCAGTGCCCTACTCACTGAGCCACAGGCACTGCCCCATCCTAAACTTTTAAAGTTTCCACCCTCCCACCCCACAACTAATGATTCCCCAAACAATACAGCTTGCAAATACTGGGCAAATGAATAGCTTTCGTCTCAGGTCTCCCTTTGTAACTTTGCTCCTGAGTCTGCAGCTGTGGTGGTCCCGTACAGGGCAGGGGATGCTATGGATTGGAGGAGGGGGGGGCTGGCCAAGCCCAAGGCAGCCGGGCAGGTCATCCCTGGGTGACCACCTCCTTTGCAGGGCAGTTTCCAGGATCCACAAAGGCCACCAAGTCCTTTGCAGATGGTCCCGGCAGGCAGCGGGGGCATCAGTTTTGGTCTAAATGTTGGGAATTGGCTTGGAGTCTTTTTTGTGGCAAAAAGGTGCATGCATTCTCACCATAGAATGGTTCCACCTCGGCTTCACCTGTAGCCCAGAGCCAGCCTGAGTCTGATTCATGAGGAGCTGAATGAACAGGCTGTAAAACTGAACAGTTACATCATTGTCCCCTGGGGCTGCCAGCCCAGTGTGGAAGGTGGCGGAGGGGAGTGTGATGGGGGGGAGGGTGGCTGGGCGGCCTCACCCCTGCCCAAGAGGTGGCACTGCTAATGCCAATGGCTGGCACCCGTGCCAACTGTAGGACATTCAGAGCCACATTAAACAGGGTACAAAAAGCACCTTCCAGCAGAGCCGGGTTACCTGCCTCATGGCCTTGGTATCCCCACCCTTTAGAGACTGTTGCAGGGACCTGGCAGAAAAGCTACTGGGATTGCTGTGAACAAGGTGACCACTTGCCTCTCACCTTCCTGACCCTGCAAGGAGTGGCCCCAAACGGAGCGTGATAGGGGCCTGATCAGTATCTCCTGGGCTGTCTGATTAATTTGGTTTGCAGCGACATCCTGCCTCACAGACAAGACTGGCAAATTGTGTGGCAACAATGGAGTCACCCTTCTATTTTCTGTAGCCTAACGCATAAAAGAAAATAAACATTCTTTCAATGCTTTTTGTCATTACCCAAAAGAAATTTTGTTAAGACTGTGGCTCAGTGAGTAGGGCGCTGGCCCCATATACTGAGGGTGGTGGGTGCGAACCTGACCCCAGCCAAACTGCAACAAAAATAGCCAGGCATTGTGGCAGGTGCCTATAGTTCCACCTCTTGGGAGGCAAGAGAATCGCCTAAAGCTAAGAGTTGGAGGTTGCTCTAAGCTGTGACCACAGCACTCTACCAAAGGTGACAAAGTGAGACTGTCTCAGAAAAAAACCAAAAGCCCTAGTTGATTATGCCAAATCATCCTGGTTCTAATCTGCTTCGCAAAGAAGTGTCACGGTGCAGGTCACAGGACAGTTGGGTGTCCATCCCTGCTGGCTTCCCTATTAGGAGGGATAGCCTAAGAAATCTCTGCTGGGAATCTTTTTGGTTACTCTTCCTTAAATACCAGTTATGTGAAAACTGGTATTTAAAAATTGGATGTGGACACTTTTGCCTGGGACTGCCATTACTGAATGGGAGGATTCTGGCCTGGGGAAGGATGAGAGGCACCAGGTCAGCGCCTTGTCCACCTCAGCCCTGCCTGGGGAGTCCCAGCCAGCAGGCCCAGTGACTGCCACTTGCTCTGGATCAAGCCCTGTGCCTCACCATCCCCCCATCAGACAGAGGGGTGCAGGGGGGTGGGCTGGAGCCAGGAGAGACAGTTCCAATCCTGTCCCTCTCTGGGGCTTAGGGGACGTGGGACTTCCTGAGCCTGGAGGTGGCGTCTTCCTGGTCTGAAGTTGTGATTCCAAAAATCAAAGTGAAAAAGAGCTAAAGTAATGGAGAGCAACGACCATTCTAACCAAGGAGGAAATTCAGGTCATTGGTCAGAAGAAAGTCAGGAATCTTCCAAGAACCTAAGAAGCTGCAGGGCAGGAAGGGTCAGGAGGTCCCAGGTTCCCTGCTCCAGTCAGCTCAGCCCACGGCTTCCAGGCCTGGGCCCTGCAGAGCCTCCGTCTCATCCCAGGTGAAATGACAGCCCAGGCATTTACACCTGTGATCAAATGTCAAGGTGTCACAGCCAGAAGAGGCGGCTCTCCATGTCAGCAAGCCTTCAGCTGAGGGACACAGGAGCAGCCTGACTGGCAAAGGGGACACCATTTGGGTGGGTAACCCTCGAGCCTAGGACCTTTAATCCAGGCTGCACAGGAGACTCCCTCTCCCCAGGATCATATTCCAGAGGCTTTAGAATTTTGGGGTCCTAGATGGAGAGTCCCTGCACAGTGGGGGCCAATCTCCAGGCCGTTCTACTGGCCAGCCCAGGAAAACCACCGTACTGGACTAAGAATTCACAAGAAAATGACATCTTGTTTTATTCAGAGATTTCTGCATTTTGAACAGTTCAGCTACAGAAAACCACTGTCCGTGCTGGCTCTGGGGGGAGACCAGGAGAACCAGAAAGGTCAGAGATGCTGAGATGCAAAACCTCCTGATAACCCGTCTGCTTGTTAAATGAGCCAAGTGAAAAATACCAGGTGTGTCAATTAGAATTTCAGGGAAAACAAACTTGATCAGCAAAAAAATTTCTTGTCCGTAGCAAAAGTAAAATGTGTTTACTGCTGCAAACTATGAGGTCAGTTGCAGTGGACTGAATGTGTCCTCCTGCCAAAAAAAAATCATGTGCTGAAATTATAACTTCCAAGCTAAGCAAGGTGGTTTGTGCCTGTAACCTTAGCACTCTGAGAGGCTGAGGCAGGAGGATCCCTTGACCTCAAGAGTGACCAAGAGTGAGACCTCATCTCTACTAAAAATAGAAAACCTAGCTGGACTTGGCCGTGGGTACCTAGAGCCCCAGCTAATTGGGAGGCTGAGGCAAGAGGCTTGCTTGACCCCAAGAGTTTGAGGTTACTATGAGCTATGACACCTCAGCACTCAACCCACGGTGACAGAGTGACACTATCTCAAAAAAAAAAAAAAAATTCCAGCTTCCAAGGTGGTAGAATCAGAAGATGAGACCTTTGAGAGGTGACTAGGTCAGGGGTGCATAACTCCCAGACCCCAGGAAGGGGATTGGTGCCCTTGTAGGAGACCACAGCTCTCTCGCCCTCCTAGAAGTCAGCCATCTGCCATCTGGAATAGGGCCCTGACCCTGTGGGTGCCCTGACCTCAGATTGGTGGCTTCCAGGAACTTTATAGAGAGGTAAATTTCTATTGTGTATGGACCACCCAGACAATGAAGCTTGGTGAAAGCAGGCGGAGCTCACTGGCGTTGGCTTTTACACAATCAGGCGCTTGGGGGCAGAAGTTGGGGAACATTAGACCCTGTCACCCCAGGTGACTTTGGACCCATTTCATAGCCCTTGTCCTCTGACTCCTGCACCTCTCCCCAGCCGCCAGAACTGCTCCTGTTATAGGGCCAAATGTCCAGTACTGGGTCCTAGAGGCTCAGCCCCACCTCTTCAATCCTGTTAACCACTGGGTGTGGCCTCTCATCCTTTGGGAAAGGGAGTGGATGTCAGTCAATCCTGGAGTTTCCCTGGCTCCTGCTCAGATTCCTTCTTCTTCCCTACCCCTTGCCCCACCCTGGTGACTGCACTGCCTTACTTTAAGAGTCAACCTCCTGGTTCTAGAGCCCCTTCCCGAAGACAGCAGAATCTTCCACTCTGTCCCAGGGGCTTCCCCAATATCTGAAATAGCCAGCGCACAGACTTGGAATGTGCCTCCACAGAGAGGAGACATGAGAACCACACACGCCCGCCAGCGTGGAGCCAGGGCCACCCGTGCTAATTCCATTCCCCAAAGAGCCTCCACATGAAGACATGGCCTCCTTTGGCCCATCCTAGTCAATAGTCTCTATTCCCAAGGGACCCAGCTTACCTTTCTTCTCCACGTATCTCGGCTAAATACTTCAAACCAGTTTCGTGCCCAGTTCCACCAGGGTTTCTCCCATTTCTTCCCTAGGCCCATCCTTGTCCCCTCTGTGCTGCCAGGGTGATGGCGGTGGGTCAAGACCCACATGTCCTCATGTCCCTTGGGAAGGCAACAGAGAATGGTAGTGTGAATTAACACAAAGCCAAGGGCATCCCAAACTCCAACCGAAGCCACACTGTGCTCTGTGTTTCTAGTTACTGGTCATCCCTGGGACAGGCAGAGCCTTCAGAGGCCACGCCCACCATGTTCAAGAACAATTTAGCGCCTGTGGCTCAAGGGAGTAGGGCGCCGGCCCCGTATGCCGGAGGTAGCAGGTTCAAACCCAGCCCTGGCCAAAAACTGCAAAAAAAAAAAAAAAAAAACCAGCTTAGCTTCAGCCTCCTCTGCTGCAGTGTGGGGAGGGTGGGAGCCAGAGCCGTACAGACCAACCGGTTCGGTTGAGTCCCACGCACCCAGAGATAACTTGGAGGTGCAGAGGGGCCCTAGGTTGTCACTAGGCCCCTACCTTACTTGCCTCAGATAATTCTTGTTCTTAATTGTTATCCACACTCTATGAGCTACATGACTACTCAGCCCCTCTAAGCCTGGACCTCCTTACCTGTAAGATGGGAAAACTTCGAGTCCTTCCCAAGGTGTGTGCAGATTAGAGAAGGCGACAGTGGGTGATGCAGGGCTCCATTCAGAGGATCCTCGGTGACAGCCGGCATGCTGGATTCAGGGACAACTGCCCCCAGAAGCAGGTGGGGCCCACTGGAGGGCAGGAGCTGCGACTCTCACAACCAAGGCCTAGAACTAGTCCCACCAGAAAGACACCAGAAGTGTCAAGAGAACAAAATTTGAAAACTGAATTTAGCCCCCTTGAAGCTGCTTGTGGACTTGAGAATTTCTGGCAAAAAGGTAGCCCATGAAGAGGTGATGAACTTGTGTGGGGCAGCTGTGCACCTAACGGTGGTAAAAGTTCCGAGGTGGAAGTGGACACCGTGTCTGTCCTGCAGTCATATGAATGTGGAACCCTAGACCCAGGGCAGCCAGAGAGTCAGGAGGTGGAGATGGGTATGTAGGCAACTGGAAGGGACACAGGACTCTCACAGACTCCAGGTGAGAGGTGAGGGGGGATGAACCTGACCTGTAAGAAAGCCAGGGCTGTCAAAGGGGACTTGCCTTACATGGAACCTTTCCTGTACTACCAATTTGTATGCCTTCAGTATTAGCTTATTTTTTATACTTGCTGGGCATAATCCTGATTCAGTGATTATTTTGAAAGAGATCTCTTTTGTTGCAAATAACTGGGAGAGGGACGGACAGGTGACATCAATTTTTACCAAACTGAGAGTTATTTTTAAAATGATTTCCAAATGTGGGGTGGTGCCTATGTCTTAGTGAGTAGGGCGCTGGCCCCATATACCAAGGGTGGCAGGTTCAAACCCAGCCCCCACCAAACTGCAACAACAACAAAAATAGCCAGACATTGTGGTGGGCACCATCTGTCTTCCCTGTAGCTGTTTCCTCTCTGTCACAGCAGTGCTCACAGCTACTCGGAAGGCTGATCGCTGGAGGTTGCTGTGAGCTGTAACGCCATTGCACTCTACTGAGGGTGACAAAGTGAGACTCTGTCGCTAAAAAAAAAAGATTTCCAAATGTTTATAGAAGTTCATAACTATTTCCTCTTGAAAGGCCTAGTTTAATTTCTACAAAAAGATGGTGTTGTCCATGCTTCATTCTCAAAAAGTAAAATGAAAGTGAATGAATAATACTGGTCTCATGGAGATTTCTTGTCAAAAGTACATAAAAGCAAAATTACATTTCACTGTAAGGCATCCAAGTCTCCTGTTGTGGGGAGGGTGACTGTCCCCAGAGTCCCAGGGATCAGCCCTCCCCTCCTTCCACTTGGTGGCTGTTGTTTCTTGGCCCACGACGCGCTCACATGCCAAGGCTGGACTGCGAGTGCCCCTGCAGCCTCCTCCCGGGGTCCCGGCCCACTCAGCAGACGCCCCGGGACAGCACCACGAACAAGCAGCCCAGATAAAGGACCTGTTAAGAAATTACTTGGAGACTTTAAAGATTGAGGTTCAAGTTAATGGAGGAGTCACCTGTCATTTTAGAGGAATGATAATCTTTAGCCTTGAGAGACAAGACTCTAAAGTCAGATAATTATTTTTTCTCTTGTGTATAAAAAAGTCTCTCCAGGAACCTAAAATTCACTCCTTAATAAAGTTAAGAGCCTAGAACCAGTTTTTCTTGTTCATTCAATTCCTAATTACTTGGAGCAAATTACACAGATCGGTATATTCTGATTTAATTAAGTCTGAGGTAAAGCCTGAGTATTTAAATTTTTGAAAAGCACCACAGGCAATTCTGAAGCTTCCCAAGACCCAAGAAACACTAAATGGATTTGGCCTTTTCTTTCACGGAAATGCTTCTGGTTAGAGCCAGTTAACTGCAGAAAGAAGAGGAAGCCAATCTCTACCAAGCGTGATGCTCTATCCGTGAGCCCTGAAGACCGTCTCACCTGGACTCTATTTTCCTTCTGTCTTCCCTGTCGCTGTTTCCTCTGTCACAGCAGTGCTCACAGCGCTTTCCCTGGTGATGTCCTCAGACCTCTGAGCACAAGGCCGGGCTGCCCTGCACGCTGCTCTGCACACTGTGTAGACTTGACTCATGAGCAAAGTTTCACTTACTCCAAGGTGACAGTATGCGAATGTCCCCAACAGACTACACAGGGGAGGTCCCCAGCCGTCTTCAGGACCTTCAGCCTCTCCAAACAAGGATGGCACAGAGTTATAAACATTATTAAATTTTAATAACGAAAACTTTGTACATTTTCTTTTAATACATGTGGAATTTTACATATAGGTAAAATAACAACACATTCAAAATTTACCATTTATACAAATTGTTACAGAGTAATAACCAGTGGGTTAAATAAGTAAAATAAACCACACTGATGTTTTTAAATTATCTACAAAAGATTTGACTTTCTTTAAAATTCCCCTGAACTTATAAAAATAAATTAATTTTATTTTTCAGTTAAATCTACCAATTAGAAATATTACAAATCAAAATATCAATGTTATCTTATGAATTTTTCACAATACAAAACAGATTCACAAAACTTTATTTACAGAAATGAGGTAAGAACTGTGCAATGTTTAACCAAGAGACATATTGCAGATTTAACATGTTCTTCCAGCTAAGTACACAGTGGAGGTCTAATTACAGCTGGGTCTTTTCCACTAATAATTCACACATTTAAGAACAGTTCAATGATCACGTCCCCCAATTGTTTAATGTATTCTCTGCCATGTTGTCACATCAACAGTGTTGCTTCCCAAAGTGGAAGGGCTGTGATAGAGTTTCACTTGCTCCAGGATCTGTAGCAGTGGATTTTTAATTTTGTCTTAATGGTCAGTAATGAGAAGTTGTTTGTTTCACCAAATCCATTCCTTTCTTGTGACTCATTAGTGGACAAATACCCAGGTAACAGTTTTGCCTGAGCTACAGTGGCACAGAAAGTTTTGAATAAAGGCAGAAGTATGGGGAAGGCTGCCAGTGTGGGGGTTCTTGCTGCTCACGGAGCACTGACTGTGGGCTCTGCTGTCTCGCGCCACCTCAACACAATGAAGGAACGAACAGGCACTTGAACTCGGCCAAACCCTACCCCGGCTTTCAGAGTGGCCCCTCTGTCTGAAAGAAGTCTTTTGCTTTGAATTGATCTGGTTCCCCCAGCAGCCTTAGAACTCACTAAACTCAAGGTTTCTTTAAAATATGAATAGGTCTTAAGAGTAATGAAAAAGCAATTATCAAAAGAAAATTTGATAATTTAGCAGAAGCCGATATTACCATCCTAACTTGATTACCAAGATTGGCCAAATCCCATTAGAAAGGAAATTTTTTAAACAAAGATTGCTAAGTCCCAGTTGATGACCTGTATATTTGCAATATTAAATCAATAAAACTTCAGGAGAAGAAATTGGACAGTACCATGAAATTTGTATTTAAGATCTGATTCACAGAGCAAGCTTACTATAACCAAAACAAAAGGCCATATTTCATCTTCCAACTTGTACGATATAATCAAGTAGCTTGTAAATGGACCAAGTTTTTTGTTTTGTGATTCATATCTCCAATTTATAATATTAATATTTATAATATTTTAATATGGTTGTGCACCAACTATAGTAAATTTTTCTTGGGTTGATAAACTCATTGCATGTAAATTATTTCACTAACAAAAGTTAGTTATTAAATTTTGTTTCCAACTTAAAAAAAAATTTGAGTGAGGGGTAGGAAATACAGGGATTCCATTTCAGTGCAACAAAGCAACAAGAAAATTAAAGCCTTACAAGAATGTCCTTGTGGCAAAGACTCCGTTGTTGTGCAGTGAGTTTCTTGTTGCGTTTCTTCATAGCTGTAGTGACAGGACTGCAACAGCAGCCAGACGAAGTGCTACGACAGCAGGATGGGCAATTTCTAGATGTTTCTCAAGTGTCAACTTTTCTCTTGAGCTACAGGCCCAGTTTTATCACTAAGTCTCTGCAGTTAAAAAAAAAATCAGATGCGTTAGCTAAGTTGAGTTCTGACCAAAACTTAGTATCTGCCTAATTGAAATTGTAACTGAGGTGCAATGTGGTATACAGGTTATTGTTTTTTCTTCTGCAAACTGGCATGGCTACTTTCCAAAATAACATAGACATGAATTCACTAGTAAATGCCTTTTTTTTTTTAGAGATAGTCTCACACTGCTGCTCCAGGCTAAAGAGTAACTGCTTTTTTTTTTTTTTCCTGAGACAGAGCCTCAAGTTGTCCCCCTGGGTAGAGTGCCGTGGCATCACAGCTCACAGCTGCCTCCAACTCCTGAGCTTAAGCAATTCTCTTGCCTCAGCCTTCCAAGTAGCTGGGACTAGGCACCCATCATGATGCCTGGCTATTTTTGGCTGTAGTTGTCATTGTTGTTTGGCAGGCCTGGGCTGGATTTGAACCCACCAGCTCTGGTATATGTGGCTGACGCCTTAGCCGCTTGAGCCACAGGTGCCAGGCCAGAGAGTAAATGCTTTTAAAACATCAAATCCAGGCTCAGCACCTGTAGCTCAGCAGCTAGAGCACCAGCCATATGTGGCTGGTAGGTTCGAATCCAGTCGGGACCTGACAAACAATGACAACTACAAAAAAAAAAAAAATAGCTGAGCATTGTAGCGGGCACCTGTGTCCCAGCTACTTAGGAGTCTGAGGCAAGAGAATCACTTAAGCCCAACAGTTTGAGGTTGCTGTGAGCTGTGATGCCACGGAACTCTATCCAGGGTGACATAGTGAGACTCTGTCTCCAAAAAAAAGAACTATCAAATCCAGCAGTACTCCAAGACAAGAAGAGCAGCAGGCTCATCTAAGGGACAGAACGCTTCAGGAATGGATGTATAATTCATCCTCCAGAATCAACTTTTCCACGGTTTTATGGAAAACAAATTTTTTTTAGACAGAGTCTCACTATGTCACCTTCGGTAGGGTGCCATAGCATCACAGCTCACAGCAACCTCAAACTCTTGGGCTCAAGCGATTCTCTTGCCTCCGCCTCCCAAGTAGCTGGGACACAGCTGCCCGCCACAACACCCAGATAGGAAAACAAATTTTTTATGGACTAAGAAAGTTGTGGGTTCTGGTCCCACAGTATCCTTTGAGTTTACATGTCTTTTCAGTGTCATTTTGCTAATCTATTAAAAACGAAGTTCTGACTTATTATTTTAAAGACTGAAATCACATATGCCACTGTCTCTAACAAGGAGGCCTGGCACGAGGTGGGGTATTTCAGTAAATACTACCTCCCAGTCCTGCTTTCTCTTATTAGCTAATAAGTACTCTGTTTTTATATTCTTTATTGTGGTTTTTCTATCAAATACATTCCACATTGTATAACTTACAAAAGTTAGCTTATAACTAATTCACTTTTTAGCACAAGAATAAACTCATTAAAGAAGGGAATGGTGAACGAGTACAAAAAAGTCTGTAAATTAATACAAAATCACTGAAATTTCCCATGTCAGCAAAACACGGTGAGGCTTGTGATGAAGACAATATTTACAATCGAGAAGTTAGCAAGACAAGAGTGCAAACAAAAAAAAGCATTGAAGAGTTAATGAAAAACAATAATCCTACATTTGATTCTTATAGCTAAATACAAACTAAAGTTCTGAAGTACAATAAAGAAAACTTTCCAAGTAATGGGAAATCGCAAACACTGTGAATTGCAAAGTCCCACCTCGTCTCTCCCTCCTTCCTGCTCCTGACGTCCAGTCTCCAATCTACAGCCCCATAGCCTTCCTCTAACAGCTCTGCCCTGACTGGAATTTAGGGAAAACATTTACGCTCCAGTAAAGTAGACCTAATTGAAGGGGAGGATTAATAGGAAAAAAAATTAAAAAGCCTTAAAATGTGTGCTACTGTATGTGTAGTACACTGTTCCTGCATCCACTTTTAATTATCTTAACTTGTACCTTGAAAGAATAAATGCTATCACTTACATGAAATTAAAAGAATTTAAAATTCAAATTTCATTACAAATGTGATTGTGGGCTCGGTGCCTGTGGCTCAACAGGCGAAGGAGCCAGCCACGTACACTTGAGCTGGCGGGTTCGAATCCAGCCCGGGCCCGCCAAACAACAATGATGGCTGAAACCAAAAAATCGCCGGGCATTGTGGCGGGCGCCTGTAGTCCCAGCTACTTGGGAGGCGGAGGCAGGAGACTCCCTTGAGCCCAGGAATTGAAGGTTGCTATGAGCTGTGATGCCACAGCACTCTACCCAGGGTGACAGCTTAAGACTCCGTCTCAAAAAAAAAAAAAGGGATTGTGATTTCTCTTCAAAAGTGAACTGGTAGAATAACTGGATTGCTTGTCCTAAAATTTATACATATTTTTTATTATAAAATAATTTACTTTTAAAAAGTACTCTGGGCTCGGCGCCTGTGGCTCAACGGGCTAAGGCGCCAGCCACGTACACCTAAGCTGGTGGGTTCGAATCCAGCCCCCGGGCCCGCCAAACATCAATGACAGCTGCAATCAAAAAATGGCCGGGCGTTGTGGCGGGCGTCTGTAGTCCCAGCTACTTGGGAGGCGGAGGCAGGAGACTCGCTTGAGCCC
>CAUYON010135759.1:0-78849 GCA_963573935.1 Arctocebus calabarensis
ATGTGTGTTCCTCGACCTTGTCTCTTGGCTCAGCTCCAAACCGTTGGCTTTCTCGCCAAATTTCTGTCCTTTAACTCTCCTTCTGGACAGGAGCGTCTGCAGAAAGCTGGCTACAGACCGCCATCTTGGCTCCTCCCCCCAGGGCCTGTTCCTTCTTGGCAGACAATACAAGTCCCGGCTTCTTTTCAGCATCTATTAGCAAGGAAGGCCAACTTCGTGGGGGTACAACCTGTACAATCACAGGGGGCCCTGTGCTCAGAGGGCCTCGTGCTCAGTTTAATACTCTGTTGTTGCTATTGCGTGGAATTTCTAATGCTTATTAACTCTGAGGGTGCAAGGGAAGGTCCATGAAATAATGGAGCGGGTGCGGGAGCAGAAGACATGAGTTTGTGCTCTCGCCTTTGCTACCGGCATTGGCACGTGCCTTCGTGAAGCCTCCTGAGTACAAAATTCCTGTTGACCCACAGTGCCTGGGAGTTCGTGAGCATCATGGCAGGTCCCAGGTAAGAGTGTTAACTCTGCCACTGAGTTAAGTGTGGGTGCTGACAGCGATACTTTCTGTTAGAACCAGAAGTTGCTTTGAACACAGAAAGACGATAACTGCGTTTAGAGAAACACAAACGATCAAGGAAACACATCACACCCTTCTCCACCCGGCTTCTCTATGCTCGCCAACAATTTACACCAAAAATGATGACTTAGGAGAGGGAAAAATGATAGTTCCTTTATAAAACAATGTTTTTTGCTTTCAGTTCTTCCTTACTCATCATCAGTAGGGCAAAGTAGGAAGTAAAATAAAAACAATTGAGCTGGTTTTGTGCAGCATTTTCACTGTTTTGGCAAAAACAGAACACATAAGCTTGTAGTGATACAAATTGTATAATTTCAGTGGTTCTCCTCATGAGTTAAAAGCTCTTATATTTGCATTTAAAACTAGCATTACATGAGATAAAGATAAATGGGTAAAATTCACACTAATGATTTTATTTCTTTTTAAACTTAGAACATTAAGTGGCAAATAAAAAAACCCAAAAACCTGATGAGAGATAGACCATAGAAGAAAGGAAAAGGCTTTGTATTCACTGTTTTTAGTGGCATTTCTCTCCTGTATTTTGAATAAGCACCCCATATTTTCATTTTTCACTGAGCCCCAAGAAGCATACGCCATCCCTCTCTGTCATGTTAGTCTGAATCAAGCCCCATTGTACCCTAAGGAGCTCTGAGTTTCTCGGCACTATGTGCCTCCCCAGCCCAAACCTGCCAATGACCCCTGTCCTCCAGCCCCACTGCAGGGATTGTCATGTTAGCCTACAGGTTGGATTCAGAATGCTCTGCGGGAAGACAAGGCACTGGGCCCTCAAAATCCCTCTAAGGGACAGACAGTTTGACCTGTTGGCTGAACATTTTATTTCATTATTTTTGCAGAAATGTGGCCAGCCCTATTTGCCTTTGTCTCGGGAGCAGTAAAGCACTCAATCAGATTAGTAGCAAAATCAAATTGACTCTCAATCTATGCCATAATTTGCCATCACAAACTTTGGGGAATGAACAGGAGACTTAGAATCAGAACTAAGCTTGGCATGCTCTTTAAGATTACATGTTTTCGTGTATAAAACTCCAGAAGCACCAATTTCCAAGAATTGCTTTTAGGATTATAAGAAACTGCATATTTTGGAATATAGAAGTTGCTCAATAATGCATCTGTGTTTGTCCTTGGCCATTGGCCAATGGTAAATCATTGTCCTAAGAGCTTGGTATGATTTACACTGCAGCTCCGTCACCTCCCTCAGCCTAGAGACCATTTATATAGTAATGCAGCCACAGTAACATGCCTTGTGGAATAATGCATGGTAGGATCTTAAATTATATATGGGACTAATTAGAATGATCGTATTCAAAAAGGTTCAAGATGTACCACCTGGATTTATCAGTTTCCTGGCCCTTCTCTTCCTGCCTTTCCCATTTTTCACAAAACTTTAAATCTGGGCATTTTTCTTTGTGCTTAAGAAACCACGGGAGCTGATCAAATTCTGCTGCACTGTTTCCAAAACTCTTGTGTCAGTTCGCTCTTAGGCTTTTTTCCTTCACCTGATCAAGTCAACTTACAAAGATGTCTTAGCTTGTAAAATTCATAGAAAGGGATGGAGCCAGCCGCTGGTGAGATGATGAGGACACTAGAGAGGCCGTGACCCGGAAGAGAGTGCTGTTGCTTGGATTTGAGCAAAGCCATCTTTTAGCGACACAAAATTAAATGCTAAAATTATTCTCATCTCTAGTTGAATGCCACATACGCCTAGTCTCAAAAAATATTTTTTTAAGCACCTTCTGTTTATCCCTCATCTATCTGCTTTGTATTTGCTTCTGAGTGATGCAATGGGGGCACCAAAAGTGAACATACATGGGCATTCATAAATTTAACACCCCTTGCATTCATGTCTTTGACAGGTGGACCAGTTTTGGCTTTTGTTCCCTATAATTTCCTCTGAGGCAAGAAAAAGGAACACTCAGTAAAATGAGTTTAAAATAGAAAGGACATGGGCGGCACCTGTGGCTCAGTGGGTAGGGCACTGGCCCCATATACCACAGGTGGCGGGTTCAAACCTGGCCCTGGCCAAACTGTAAAAAAAAATAATAGCTGGGCATTGTGGCAGGCACTTGTAGTCCTAGCTACTCGGGAGATTGAGGCAAGAGAATCATCTAAGCCCAGGAGTTGGAGGTTGCTGTGAGCTGAGTGACGCCACGGCACTCTACCTAGGGCGGTAAAGTGAGACTCTGTCTCTATAAAAAAAAAAAAAAGGAAGGAAAATCTTACCTAAGCAAGTGAATGATTTACATGTCCCTTGTAAACGTAATTTCTTACAGTATCTCTCAATTATTTACAGTTCTAAATGACAGGGGTAGCACAGATGAAAGAATCATAGCATCTTGGGGTTGGAAGTGCTTAAAAGTCATGCAGTTCAGTCACGTATATGATAGTTCATTTAACTCCACAGCCTTCCTCCTAGACCAGGTAGACTTCCAGCATGTGCTTAATATCTTTAGCAATGGCAAAAGGCTAGCTCATTTCATCCTTGAGTAATTCCATTAGATTTGGGTTCAATCTAAAGGACAAATCTTTCTATCCCTCTGTACCTTCTACAACTGTTCTTTGATAATGAAAGGCAAAGACCGTGCTTTTCAATCTTTGTACCTCTGGGACTTATTATAGAGTTCAACTGACACATAGTAGGGTTTCATTAAGTGCTTACTGAATAGAATCAGCACAGAGATAAAAACTGGCCAGGCCAAATATCCCCAGTTCCTTTATGAATACTTTTTTAGTTATGACTTGGAACTTCTTTATCATCTTGGTGTCTTCTCACTGAACGACTTCTCTACCATCTCTTTCTAATTATGTTGTCCTCAGAATGGAACAGAATATGGTAGGTTTGTCTTTATAAGTATGGCACATAGTATATTGAAAATTCCATCAACAAGGGACTACTTTTTAAGAACACAGCCCAGCATTAAAGTATCCCATGTTCACATCTACCTCCAAGAGAAGGACATTGAGATTAAACCAAGTCCTTTACCATGGGTTGATGCTATAAGCTTATATTTTCCTGAACTACATTCACAGAATTTTTTTTAATTTTTATTTTCTTAGCACAAGCACAAAAGTTCAAAATAACTTTATTTGGGCCTAGGGACATCTGGAAACAGTGAGCATCACGTGATCCTAGCTTTGACTCTGACAATGCTTAGTACCAGTTGAGACATCTTGGGGCAAAGACACTTCCTTTCCAAGTTTCATTCTTTTTTTTCTTTGTTAATAGGAGATAAAATGTCAATTGTTTGGGAATTATCTTTGGAGAGACAATTGGAAGGAAAGAGATACTATTTACTGACTTAGGAAATACTGAAGGAGGAGAAATTTGATAATAAGTGGAAGAGCAGGAGCTTGGCTTCCTAGGTTCTGTTTTGATATATTAAGTTGGAATGTCTATTAGACGATGAATTGATGATGTCAAGTAGAAAATAGAAAACACATGCCAGGAGTTCAGGAGAAAGAAAAGTCTGGGCTGGAGTTACACATTTAGAAACTCAAAGGATAGATGTACATGAAGTCATGAAATTTAGTAACTTTCTGAGAGAATAAGAATAAAGAAAAGTGATATTGGGCCCACCAATATTCAGGAGAAACAGCAACAGAGACCAAGAAAAAGACAGTGGGGAACCAAGAGACAATGACATCCTGGAAGGGATTACCACTACCATCTGTCAATTTCTGCCAAGAGATTGGGCAATTGGAAGATTCATACATTATCTCTAATATCCAGCTCCTAGAACACCACTTTATAAATCATAGGCCCTCAGTAAGTGGCAGATGTTATCATTTTAGATCTTGACTCAATCAACTAACATATTTGTTATATCTTACAGCATCCATAGTTTTACCTAATCAAAGATTGAAAACAGAAGTCATGACAAATGCATATGAAATGGCTCTCCAGAGCTGAAACTGATTGACTCCCTAGCACCCCTTTGGTGCAGCTGCCATACCAGTTATGAGGCTTTCCATGGTGCTAATATTTTCTCTATATTTCTCCTTTTTATTTCAAGGAATAGTATGGAAGATCTGACCCATTGCCCTGCTGCTGAAGAATATCTTACTTGAAATCAATTCTCCAATTTTGCAGCCTAATAAGTCTATCTAAAAAAGAAATTAGGTTTATCTGATATAATTTTTCCATGACAAATTTGCTGGCTCCCTATGATTCTCTTACCTCTGTACCTAACATCTTCATAATAATACTTTTTTTTTTTTTTAGCTTGTGTAAGACTAAAGACAAATTCTCTGGAGTGTTTGCATACTTTTCTTTCTACTTTTCTTTGCCTTTTAAAACTTGAAAACCATACTTTCTCATCTTCAAGCCTCTGAAAATTGTTCTATTATCAGTGGTTACATATAAATTGCTAGCTTGAATTCACCTTGAGCATCTGAGCAGGTACAATGTTGGCACCATGTGCTATGCTCACTTTGATGTCATCAGTATTGACTCACTCCATTTCTCACTGAGGGTAATGCATTGGGATATGTTACATAAGCCTCAGTCCTCAGTTTCCTAATCTGCGAAATGTGGGCAATAATTGTCAACTTGTAGGCTTTTGTAAAAGTACATTAGAGACTAAATGGAATAATAACAAAATAGAAAAGCACATAGCACAATGCATTTTTATTAAGTATATAATTATAATCTCTTCATCTCACTGTAATCCTAGCACTCTGGGAGGCTGAGGTGGGTGGATTGCCTGAGCTCACAAGTTCAAGACCAGCCTGAGCCAGAGTGAGATCCCATCCCTAAAAATAGCCAGGCTTTCTGGCAAGTGCCTGTAGTCCCAGGCTGAGACAAGAGAATCACCTGTGGCCAAGAGTTTGAGGTTGCTGTGATCTATGACACCACAGTACTCTCCCAAGGGCAATATAGGGAGACTCTGTCTTAAAAAAAAATCTCTCTCTTTCTATCTACACACACACAAATATATACAATAATCTCTTTATCTTTTGGAGTTCCCCTTCTTCCTTCTTTTCTATGTCATTCTCCTTGTCAGAGCAGACAAAACTAGCAACATCAGTAGTTCCTCTTTTTTCCCCCCCTTTTTTTTTGAGACACAGTCTTACTATGTCACCCTTGGTAGAGTGCTGTGGCATCACAGCTCACAGCAACCTCAAACTCTTGGGCTTAAGCAATTCTCTCACCTCTGCCTCACAAGTAGCTATGATAACAGGTGCCCACCACAATGCCTGGCTATTTTTTTGTTGCAGTTGCCATTGTTGTTTAGGTGTCCAGGGCTAGGTTCTAACTGCCACCTGTGATGTATGTGGCTGGAGCCCTCACCACTGTACTACAGGTGTTGAGATAGAAGTTCCTCTTTCATTGAATCATTAATCTTATACAATTAGGACCCAGAGGTAAACTCATCTTCCCATGTTGTGTTTTGATTTTCTTTTCTTTTAAACTTTTGTAAACCTCTGATCATTTAAATTTTTATCTCCTTTATTCTGATTATTTGTATCTTTACCACTTTTTAATCTTCCACATTCTTTGTTCCTTTTAAAATCAGAATTAGAGTGACTTGTTCTCCACCCCCCCCCACCCTGGTACTTCTTCCGTTTTCCTTCTTTAAAATATAGATTTTTATAGCTTCTTAAAAATTGTCTTACTTTATTGACCCAGCATTCATTTGAGAACTTATGAATACATCTTAGTATTTTCTCTGGACATTTTGAAGGCTATCTTAATAGAATCTGGTATATATAATTGTCTGTACCTAGCCTTCACTTTTGAGATCGTAAATTCTAAGTTGCACTGGTTTATTTCTCCCAAGATCTCTATAACTTCATTTAATCAACCAATTTAGATTCAGAAAAGAAGTTCTCCCCACATTTCTTTATTTCATGGGAGATAACATTTGTCAGCAATCAAGTACAAGGCTCATGACATGGTATGCTTTTACTTAATGGAGACATCCAATACATTCTAATATAATTAAAGTCCCCCATCATGAATATCTTTATCCATGCTGATTTAAATTTAATATCAGAAATGTATTATTAACTTCTGATTAGGAAATCCATTACAGCTGTAAAGGCAATAATACCTAGTGACGATAAAGGCAATAATACCTAGTGACGAGGAGCACAGGTTCTAGAGTCAGACTTTTAGACTTAGACCTGTCTCCACCACCTTGTAAGTGGACTGTGGAGGGTATATTAGCCACATTCCATGTTCTAGTCTTCTTATTTAAAATGGATAATAGCAATACATATCTCACATAATTATTAGAAGAACTATACTGCTCCTGGCCTACAGCCTGGAACACAGGAAGAACTCAATTAACAACATCTGTTGTTGAATTACCCACCTTCTTCCCTTAGGGTTTTCTTCTTTATAACCATTTCATTAGACAGTTCATGAATTATGATGGATCCAAAACATTCAGTTTATTAATTTACATTCTTTATGACAAAAGTCAGTGGGAAATATGGGGAATACTGGATGTTCACACTACTCTGAAATTCTTAAGCACATAACCTCAATCAACCCTTAGACACACAAACACATGCACATATTCCTTAAATTTTTTCATGTAATCTCATTCCTTCTTGTTATATAATTCCACCCCAAGTCCTCTCCAGACCTTCCTCCAAAGTAGAATATCTGAACCATGTAAGGTGCCACATACAACTACTATTTATTTCATTTGCTTTTTCCTTTACATTATGATTTTATTGCCCCGCCAGGTATAAGTTATTAAGAGCAGTCTATTTGTACTTCAGACCCAGCTGTACCTTTTAATTAATCTCCATCTTCATTCTTTACTGATCTCACTTTTGTGGTATGAAGAATAAACATTCAGTATTCTCATTCTTATTTGTTTTGTTACTTCATGTGTCTTACCAACTTGTGCAGTTTTCCTTAAATTTCATGACATAACTTACTTCTAACTCAATTATATATCACTATTTCCTTCAATGTAGTAGAATTTCCTTCCCTTTGGAGCAATATTGTGTGTTCAACAGCTATTAACTGCCTGTAATGATATTAACTCTATTGCATGCTTATTTGTAATTTATCATAATTTCTTTTATTTTTGAGTTAGAGTCTCTTGCTATTTCCAGGTTAGAGTGCTGGGAGATCAGCCTAACTTACAGCAACTTTAAAGTACTTGGTTCAAGAGATCCTCTTAAGGAGGGTCTTGATGCCTCATCCTCTTAAGTAGCTGGTACTACAAGTGCCAGTCAGAATGTTAGCTAGTTTTGCTATTTTTAGCAGAGATAGCATCTTGCTTTTAATGGAACTCCTGAGCTTAAGTGATCCTCCCGCCCTGGCCTCCCAGAGTGCTAGGATTACCGATGCGAGCCACTGCACACGATATATTTTAACTTATTTTGCTTTTATAAAAACACAATCTCAGAGAAAAATTTGCAAGTATCATACAAACACCTTTCCTGAATTTTATGAGAGTAAATTTCTGGCCCAAACTTACAGATTTGAGAAGGTCAGTGAATCCCAAATTGGATACACTCACAGAAAATCATACTCAGACACATAATAATCAAACTGAGGAAAACCAAAGACAAAAACTCTTACAAATAGCCAGAGAAAAATGACACATTACTCATAGAGAAGCAATGATATAAAAGTGGCAGATTTTTTATCAGAAAACATAAGGGCTAGAAAACAGCAGAAACCAGTTTAACTGCTTTTAAATGCTAGGAACTACACACACACACACACATGTGTTGATTCAGAATTCTATATTCAATGAAAATATCCTTCAGGAATGAAGGTGAAACAAAAACATTTTCAGATGAAGAAATGCGAAGAGATTTGAAGACCTGCCATAAAAGAAATATTAAAGCAAGTTTGTCAACTGAAGAGAAATAATAGCAGTGGGAAACTTTGGAACTTTAGGAATAAAGGAAGAGCAACAGAAATGGCCAAGTGCACAGATAATATACACTTGTATTCTATTACATTCTTTACAACATGTGTAACTTGAAAAAAATAACATTAACTGAGAAGGAAGGGTTCAGTTATACTTGAAGTAGTAAAATGTTAATTCTAAGTAGACTAGAAAGTTAGTATGTACATTATAATCTTTGGAGGAATAATTAAAAGTTAACACAAAAAGATCTTGTCAAAAAGCTAATGGATGAATTAAAATGGAATACTAAAAAATAAGGAAAAAATATACTAAAAAATTCAGGAAACTCAAAAGAAGACACGAATGTAAATGATCTAAATGAACCAAATAAAAGACCAATTATCAGACTGGATTAAAAAAAAAAGACCAAACTATATTCTGTCTACAAAAATGCATATTAATTACATAGTGAAAGTGAAGGTAAACACTAATGGAAACAAAACTGCCTTATCTGTATTAATGTGAGAAAATGCAGATTTCAGAATGAGAAGAATCTTTGAGGATAAAGATATGCGTTACGTGGTAATAAAAGAGCCAGTTTGCTAAGACATAACAATCCTAAATGTATACGCACCTAACCTTGGAGAGCTTGAAATATGTGGAACAAAATCTGATAGAACACAAAATAGACAAATCTGCAGTTATACTTAGAGACTCTCCTCTTAAACTCTTCATGTAACTGGTTGTACAAGGTAGATCCATAATCACCAAGGACACAGGAGACCTGAGAAACATCAGACAATCTGACTTAATGCTGTTCGTGGAACACTTCCTATATACAGCAGAATACACACTCTTTTCAAGTGTACATGGCATATGCACTGAGACCGTATTCTTGGCTGTATTTGGAAATCAAACAACACTTTCCTAATTTCCCTGCCCACCTCTTCATGATGTGAGGCGGGGTGAGCACAGGTGCTTAAGGAGATTGCCCAGGTTTAAATGACTCATTTGAAACTTGCAAAATATTTACCTCTTACTGGCTACTGAACTATATAAAATATAACATGTCCTAGTGTATCGGTTTTACAGATACAAATTAACATTTTAAAAGATGAGCTAAAGCCAGAGTAAAAAACCAACAACCTTGGAATTAAAGTATGTACATATTTTAAGCAAGTATGACTGATAATTAAAGATACATATTACCCATTTGTTAAAGATGCCCCTTCTACTTAGAGATACTGTTGATTATAATACAAGTTACTTGAAGGTAATTACAGTCCTGGTATTCAGAAACTACCCCTTAATCCATGTGGCTTCAAATAAGAGTATTTTATTATTGTCATCCAGACCAGAGTTACCACTCTTTCCATGATCCTCTGTTGCCCATCCTCTTGTACTGACTCCCCTTCAGCACAATGGGCTGCCATTAACACAGTACCCCTTCTTGATTATTAACAAAAGCAGCTCAGAATGTGTTTTATCTTCTTCAGCTTCTTGATGTTTGTCAAATACTCTTGTTTTACAAGAAATAGTTTTCTTGTAGGGCTATGAGTGTGTCTGCATAATTTTTCATCAAGGCAATAATGTAGGATCCTAAATCACAAGCATTCTTTGCAAGTCCCTTAAGTGTGGTGTAATTTGGAACCGGCAATCCATTTCGCATTCGGAAAATTAAAGGGGAAATAGCCAAGCACGCATTGTTGGAGGAGCAGGCCTGACTCCCACACCTGCAATTTCAACCAAATGACACAAAAATGCCATGCCATTATTCTTCCAATTTAGCTTCCTCAGCTTTCATGTTCAAAACCAAATTCATTCTAAAAGTAATCAAATCAGATAAGGACTAAGGGGTGGGGTGGGAGGAGGAATGCTAATGATGCAGCCGGAGGAAACGGTTGGAGGGTTCTGGTGTTTTAACATTCAGGTTATTTTACAGAGCATATTTTAAAATGATTTTTCCAGGTTAGTTTAATTGGAGTATCAGAAATCCTTTCATCTGTTTTGACAATTGAAATGATGATGAGCAGGCTGCACTGTGTTTATGCTGTTAGAGGTGGGAACATCCATATTGATGCTCCAGCTTCTGAAAATGTAAAAGGACAGGAGCAGCTAAAGGCCGATTAGCCAAGGAGAACATCAGCTCCGATACTTCTTAGACAGAGCCAGACATTACGTCAAGCATGACAACCCACTCTAGCATAAAAGTATTAGCGGTCTCCCAGTCTCAGGCTTACCCTTAAGTTATTTCATTAAAATACAAAATCATGTTGACCTAATTTTTTGACAGGTTTCGAAGGGAGCAGAGATTTCCTTTCTTGCTGCATCTATCTCCCTTTCTCCCTCTCCATCCTGCCATAACTCTGGGGAGTTTGCCAGTTTCAAGTCATTGCAGAGTGCCAATCCCTTTTATTTTAATCAAGGTAGAAACTCTGGCTTTAAATGCTTTCTTCCCTCATCTTCAAACATGTATGCTGAGGCTCTTCATTGGCATGAGAACTTTCAATAGCAGTAACTCTTAATGTCCTTGGGGAAAAGAGAACTGCTCAGCATTCAGGGGGAGATGCCGGAACTGCCTGGATCAGTCTCATTATGTAGGCCATATGCAATAAGCCACAGTACCTAACAGCTGCTGGTGGTAGGATTAAGGGGAAAATATTTAATTTGATGCAGGAGCACGTGCGTGTGATTTCAGCTGTAGCTCGTACCTGCTCCCTAGGGTGTGTGTTAGATATATGGTATAACGCAGAAATTATTTAATTGTGTCAACACAATGTTAGGATGTTTGTTTAAAGTAAAAATTAGTTTTTGCAGCATAAATTGATTAGTTGACAGGCTATTTGACTGTCACAGAGGCTACTGGATACAAAGAAAAAAATTGGCTTGGTTAATCTGAGCAAAGGGGAACAACTCCTGTGAGATCAGGGGAAATACAAGCAATGTAAATTCGGATTAGTCTTTGTGTTCTGTAAATCAATAAAACAACAGGGAAGTGTGGAGAATAGGCTAGATCATCTATCAAACTGGTTTTTATTGTGTTTCTGTTTCTATCCCTAGTAAACATGTTCCTTCAGTTTCCCGTGAATAAAAGCATTTGACAAAGGAATAAAAATGGACCAGGGGTTCACTGTAGATGCGGTGCCAGTGACAAAGGGGGGGAGGTGGCAAAGAAAGATGAGAATCAGAAAGGCAGCTTCCTTCAATCTCAAAGCTAGATCATTCTAAAATTCTCAGGTGACAGGTGGTGAAAGTGAAGATAGATTTTGTGTATCTACTGCAATGAAGACGGCACCTTATGCAGAATACTAATGAAGACGTGTGTGTGTGTGTGTGTGTGTGTGTGTTTTTAAGGCACCTGCATTGTCTTAATGGCTTTTAAAAGAAATAGAGGTGCACGCACTCACATACACAAAAGAAATTGGTTGAGAAGGCTTATGTAGCAACCAAGATTTCTCTCTACCAATCGCTTTCCACCACAGAAGAAATAGCTACCGTGCTGAAATAAGAAAGCACTAATTTTGTGGCCCAGTGAAGGGCCCTGCTCTTTTTAAACAGGGCTCTTATTCTTTGAGACCTTTTTAGAGACAAGTATTGCACCTGATTGCTTTAATTGAGGGAAATCCTTTTATCTGTGCAGACAGTTTGCATTGTCATTTGTTTTACCCTTTGGTGCATACAGAATCCCATTTTAAGACCGCCCACCCCAGGCTACTCAGTGTGCTGAGATACTGCAGAAAATAAGGATGGGCGAGGAAGATGCAGGTTTTAGAACTAAGGAGCAGCACGTTCTGTTGCAGCTGTAGAGGCAGGCTAGACAGAGCGGTACAAATCTTCCCTTCTGAGTGTTTGAAAGATGGGGGTGTCTTTGTGGCATTATCTTCCCAGGTGCCCCAGATGGCACGATGTACTTTTAATGGAAAACCATTCATCTGGCCCTGGGTCTGTACGTGTTGTACATCACGATGGTTCATGGAGGAAACGAGCTCAGGCAGTTTAAGCAGAAGGCGCAGAGCATGTGGTTGTGAAGGCGTAATGGACGAGAGGCACAAAAGGGCAGGCTAATGAGTCAGAGTCAGGGAAGGGGGAAGAAGCCTGTTATTTCTGTGTAATTCCCCAGAATCCACTCTCGCGTGGGTTGGAGGTGAGAAAAAACCAATTCAATTTGAAGGTGGCTCAGGATAAATGAACCAGGGAATTGAACTGTTGGAATCTAATTAGGGACCCCCCAAATTACTACTATCTGCCCCGCAGAAAATTCAAATGGCTACACCAGCCAAAAGAGTTAAGAGAAGTTGGCAGAAGCAGTCCAGAAGGAGATTTACAAACCTTCCTGATTCTATCTCTAACACTCTTACAAGTATTTTTTTTCAAAAGCGAATGCTATGGACATAGCAGATTACAAAGCAGAAAACATGGCCGAGGGAAGGGCAGGTATAGGATCTTGAAAACTGAAAGTCTAGCAGCATTTGCACGCACTCTAGGGAAAGACGTCCCCATCTT
This sequence comes from Arctocebus calabarensis, assembly GCA_963573935.1. Lineage (NCBI taxonomy): Eukaryota > Metazoa > Chordata > Mammalia > Primates > Lorisidae > Arctocebus > Arctocebus calabarensis. Next base: position 12,916 of record CAUYON010135759.1, read on the forward strand.
CTTTCTCAGGACAGAGTTCCCTCAAGGGAAGCTCCATGAGAAAAAGGATCTTTCCCCTTCCCAGCCTCAGGGAGAGATGGTCAATGCCATCGGATGCTAAAACAGAAGAGCAGATGTGATGGGGACAGGATGCAGGATTGGCCCCCTGAGCTCACCAGTTATATCCTGGCATCATGATTCAACTTTCTGATATCTGGCTATTCAAAGGCAAAATACCTTTAGACCTTATGTTTTCTTCTTAAGGAGAAATACAGCAGGATCTCTGAGCAGAACATGGTCTCAGAAAAATAGAACTGGCCTTAGAGTTAAGATCCAGTATACTACTGACAATCTCTTTAATCTGTGTAACTTTGGAAAACTATTTTGAATACCATTTTCAGCTTGTTGTAAAATAAGGAGTTGGGTTAGAAAATTTTTAAGATCTATCATAGCTTCTAAATCTGCCCATTTTTGCAGCATTTTCTCAGTCCCTCTTTGGTACAAAAGACATGAAATTAACCCCTGGAACAATAAAAGACCTAGCAACTGCTGTTACATTTGAAATTGATTTCCTGGCTCATACTTCAAACCTTTATTCAAATGCAACAAATCAAAATTTACATAAAAGGCAAATTGTGCTTTTATTTACTGTGTTATTATCACCATTCCAACTGCTGATTTCTCCCCAAAGCCTTGTAACTACAGTTGCCTAGATTTCATGCAGATCCCTGAGGACAAAAGAGAGCTAATAAATCCAAGGGAAATAAGGGAAGTCGAATATGTTTCCCTTGTCTGCTTTAGCCAGGAATGCAAAATTTATGTTTCAAGATGTCGATTAAATGAGCAGCTACAGTTTCCTGTCACTGAATGAAGAAACCTCTCATGCTGAATGTTGTACAGAAACAATGGTAGAACAGTTTAGAAAAAAAAAAGAAAGAAAGAAGTTAGCTAACCAGCTAACCATAGCATACTTGAATAGAAAAAAGTCCTAGTCAACTATATCTATACCTTAATATGCAATTGTCGGATTATGTGAATCTCAGGCTAGCGTCTCTGTCACTTACTACATGTTCTAATGGCTTTCTAAGCCCATCAGTGCAGACTGAGTTCAAGGAATTTCAATTTATTTTATTACTAGTGTAAGCCAAGCATACATAGGTAGGAAAACTTTTAACAGGAAATGGTCTGATTCATCTGCCAAACTAAAGTGTTTGAAGTTTGTCCATCCTTTGAATGAATAATTGAAAATTTGTCATACAAAATATTATGTGCTGAGACTTTGGAAAATGTCAATGTGACTTCCCCTTTATAAAAGTTCTTTTTTTTTTTCCTTCCTTAATTTAAAGCAACAAAAGTGAAGTTGGAAGTCACTCGTGGTTCAATAAAACTTGAATGATCTGGGTGATGGTAACTGACACAAACCATTGTTCTCCATTCTATTAACTAATAAGTCGGTCTTTCCCTTCCCATGTCTCTTCCAGTTAATAAGGTGGCTCATTTAGTTGTCACTGGAACAATGCAAGTGAAAAGACTTGATTTAGAGAGCAGGGGAGCAAGCTTGGGAGCACAACCCACATCCTCTCTACCCCTGGTGGAGCAGAGAGCACATCAAAGCTGCCCCCTGGGAGCATTCCTTCTGATTTGTAGGTTCACTTTGTAATCAATGCAGACAGAATTTTTTTTTTTCTTTAAAAACCTCTCTTGTACTTATTCTAGCACCAAGCTAGCAGACATTTAGAACCAGGGCAAAGTCTCTAGTTTTCCTGCTAATATACCCCATTTTTCCACCCCTTTTAGTCAGTCTCAGATTCCCTTTTAAAAAATAGCAAATAAATCTAGAACTATGTCTACACAAAGCCAAAAAAATATAGCTTATCTAATGTTGAAGGCACTTTACGCTGCAATTATTCGTACATGCACATAATTGATTGCATCAGCTTTTCCAAGGTGGTTGGTGAGAAAGGGATTGTTCACTTAAGTGGTCATCCAGTCCAATTAGCTTAATCATTTGACCTTAAACAGCATGATTCAGTTATTTGAATCATGAAGCAACCAGATTGGATTAGGCATTTTTAAATTGATCTTTTTTCTCTGTGATTAACTTTAATGATGACATAAATAACAAATGTGATGCAAAAAAATGGATAGGCTGGTGACTTTCTGAAGAATCCTGTTTTTCAGGATGACCAAGAGTTCTGAGTAATAAATCCAATTGAAAAATTGATTAAGAGTTTCTCAATTCAACATGCTGTGTTAGACACCGAAGAAACACAAGATGACTCAGCCCTAGTTCCTCACCTACTGCTTGAGTTTAAGCAGAAGTATGCAAACAGGTATTCACACTTCAAAGAACGAGAAAATATGCTAAATACAGTTGCAAGAATAAGTAATGAGAGCAATTAATTGTAAGAGAGAAAAAATTGGGCTGGACCTAAGAAAATAAGAAAAATTATTATGGGTAGAAAAATAAAATGCCTTCAGGGCCAGCCAGGTGACATAATTGGAGAAGTTCAAGAGAGTTAGAGCCTGCAGCAAACTGTACCATCACTGCCCCACTGAAAGGATTTGAGAGTCAATTTTAAAATGTATTTCTTTTTTTTTTTCTTTGTAGAGACAGAGTCTCATTTTATCACCCTCCGTAGAGTGCCGTGATGTCACACAGCTCACAGCAACATCCAACTCCTGGGCTTAGGCGATTTTCTTGCCTCAGCCTCCTGAGTAGCTGGGACTACAGGCGCCCGCTACAACACCCAGCCATTTTTTGTTGCAGTTTGGTCGGGGCCGGGTTTGAACCCGCCATTCTCAGTATATGGGGCCAGCACCCTACCCACTGAACCACAACCGGTGCCCTACCCACTGAGCCACAGGCGCCACCCTAAAATGTATTTCTTGGCAAACCAGACTGTGGGTCTGATTTGACCTTCCTCGGGTGTATACAATTTATCTAGTTAAAAACAGAGCAATCGAGTAGCATTATATGATGAAGCAGCAGCATTGAGTGGAGTGCCATGGACTGTCAGCTCCCTGTCACCTTTCCTCTCTCAGCCCACTCTCCATGTGAATCTTGTGACTTCTGGGATTGAACCTTCCCAACACTGTGACCCATCATTCACGTTTCTTTCCAATTGTTCTGGCCTTGCTTCCTTGGGGATAACAACAGAACTTCAACCTGAACCCACACCCCCCTCTAGGTATTCCAAACTTCGGAACAGAATTCCTAATGTACTCCTCATCTCAGATTCCTAGGGTTGTAACCAGTCAGCCATCCATTTGAACCCAATCAGTTACCATAGACTCTTCAGAATTATCATTCAGCTTCATCTTTGTCTCTCCTCCGCACAAAGCCCAGGTTCTAGCCCAGTGAAGTAGATGTTACCACCCACTGACCTATTTCTCTGATGCCAACTGCTGTGACTCTCCATTTCTAAACACCTGACTGCTGTGCTTCAGCAGGCATCGGAATGTACATAGCCTCAGGACTTCTTGTGGCTGCTTGCCAGGACCCTCCCCACCCCATTGCTTGTTGTATGTACTAAACAGAACTCTGCCCTTCTGAATCAACCTCCTCAGCATCTACAGCACGCCCACCTCCGCAGAGCTCTAGGCCTCTTTAGACCCATTTGGCTCTTGTTACAGAGCTTAGCTGAGGTGTTCTCTGAGGGATACTGAAATTTGCTCTGCTCAAAGCATCGAGTAGCTCATTCATCTACTAAATATTCATTCCACTCGCCATGTGCCAGGCCTTGTTTTAGGCTTTGGCGATAAAGCCATGAACAAAACAGATGCAAACCCTTGCCTTTATGAAACTGACATTTTTGTGGGATAGACAAAAAAATAAATGAATAGTATCTTAGAGAGTGATGAGTGCTAAGCAGAAAAAAGTGAGCAGAGGAAGAGGCCATAAGGTGCCATAGGGATCGCACGATGACATTTTAGACAGAGGAGCCAGGAAATGTCTCTGAGAGAGTGAATTCTAAGTAAAGACAAGAGGACAAAAAGAACTGAGGAGGGGCCTTTCTTAGGAAAATCGCTTGAGGCAGGAAAAGTGAAAACTCCCCATATCTAGCAGTTTTCACTACCTCCCTGGAGGCCAGGGCGTTAGAGCAGAAGGAACCCAAGGTAATGCCTGAAGAGGAGCTGGTAGGTGAAATAACGGACTGGGACTCTACTCGGAGTGAGAAGGGAAGCCGGTGGAAGGTTTCAAGTAGAGGAGTAACGTGGTCTGAATTAATGTCAGTACACACCAGTGAGGCAATCGTGGTGATCCATGTCCAAGATGAGGGTGGCTCAGACAGGTGGACACTGGATCTAAGATGATCTCAAAAACCTTACATTAGGGTGGTGCCTGTGGCACAATGGGCAGGGTGCCAGACTCATATACCGAGGGTGGCGGGTTCAATCCCGGCCCCGGCCAAACTGCAACAATAAAAAAAATAGCCGGGCATTGTGGCGGACGCCTATAGTCCCAGCTACTCGGGAGGCTGAAGCAAGAGAATCGCCTAAGCCCAGGAGTTGGAGGTTGCTGCGAGCTGTGTGACGCCACGGCACTCTACCCTGGACTATAAGGTGAAACTCTGTCTCTACAAAAAAAAAAAAAAATACCTTACACCAGTTATACCTACAAAGATGATCTAATCGTCTACTGCAATGCAAGATCATCTCAAGAGCCTTTCATCAATTATTCGTAAAAGGCTCTATTTCCAAATAAGGTAACATTTGCAAAGTTAGGACTTAGACATATCTCTTTGGGGTCACTACTCAGCCTACTACATTTGGACTTATAAAAAGGCCATGCGTCTGCAGTCAGATTGGCCAGTTGAAGCCCCACTTCTGTACACTTAACAACAGTGTTTCCTCATCACTGTCCTTTATCACCACTGGGCCTCAAGTTTACCACCTATACAATGGGGTTTGAAATAATACATGTTGCAAGGAACAGTCATAAGGCTGCGATGAACCAACTGATATGAAGTACAACCACTTACGACGTCCAGTCCATAACAAATACTGAGTAAATGTTTGATGCCCCAGTGCCAATCTGTTCAAACTCAAATACTTAAAAATTACAGCAGCCAAATAAAAGCACAGAAAAAAGAAATCCAGATGGAGAAGGTAGCCTGGGCCAGCAGAGTCACTTGGTGAAGACAACTGAAGTGCTGAACAGGAGCTTGTGTTCTGTTTTTTTTTTTTCGTTTCTGCCCTCTTTTCTCATGGGGGGAGGGGGGGAGATCTGAAGAAGCTGGTGTGTCCAGTTTCATGAAGGCTGTTTCAATAGCTTGGCTGAAGGAATTTTGGAAACTGGGCACAGGAACACGGTCTGAGTTATCATTCTCCCCATCGCCGTCCACAGGGGCAGAAGGAACTAGGCTGTTCTCATCTTTCTTTGGAGAAGTTTTGGGACACAATTCTGTGTGGCGTCTGAGGGTGGCAAGAGTGATAAGGTGCAGACATGAGTTCCAGCCTGAGATAGCGACATTTGCAAATAATACAGAGACAAAAAATAGGAGAGAAAATTTCAGTTTGGGGAACTAAAATAGTTCAGTCTATCAGGAAGGGAGGATGTAGCGAGAATGTGGATAGAGACAATAGTAAAGAAAATAAATAGAATTCAAGTCATGGAAGGTCACGTGTGTCATGCTAAGGAGTCTCCAGACACACTGGAAGCCATGAAGAGCCACGAGGAATCAGAAGCAAAGAATGACATGCAGAGAGTGAGCTTACATTTCACCGTGGTCTCTCCAGATAATGAAGACCAGGGCTCTCTAAATGCTTTCTTACTAGAGAATCCAGTGCCCATCTGTCTAAGCCACCCTCAGGTTGGCCCTGGATCACCATGGTTGCCTCCTCACTGGCCTCCTCAATGTGTGGACATTAATTCAGACAAGGTTACTCTTCTACTTGAGACCTTCCAGTGGAACATAGGCCAATGTTTGCACATGATCTTACTCATTTGTATGTTTGTTTTAAAACACTGTCCTAATAGTATGCCAATGTAAAACACATTTAAAAAGCTTTAAAATAGTAATATACAGTAAATGTAATCATAACTTTATTTAATTAATTAGTTCATGCCTTTTATTAACTCATACACAGTTACTTGTCTTCTGGTTTATTGAAACACTGAGTTAGATAACATTTCCCACCATAACATTTATCAATGTAACTGGCCATCTGAAGGACACTCCCAATGAAAGTGACTAATTTTACCTTGTCATCCACCCTAGAGTATTTCGGGACAGCCAGCTCAACTTTTCTTTTACGCTTATTCTTCGTGGGAATGGTGTAACACTTCTTCCTTTTCTTAGCGCCACTACCAAACCCTAACACAAGATGAAGAGTGGACTCCCTTTGAAAGCTGTAGTCAGACAAAGTATATTCTTCTTCCAGTCACTTGCCAGCAAAAATCAGTCTTTTCTGGTCAGGAGGAATTTCTTTCTTATCCTGGATCTTGGCCTTTACACGTTAAGGTATCCTAATGGTTCAACCTCGAGAGTGATGGTCTTCCCTGTAAGGAGTTCTATGAAATTTACATCTTGGTGTCAGTTCCACCTGAGGCTGAGGGAAAAGAAGAGATGGATTGGTCCTGAGGACCAAAAGAGGGTGACAGATAGGTCTCTGGCTAGAGAGTGGCCCAAAAGCACACATTTAAACATAATTTTAAGTAAATTACTTCAGTTTTTCAGTTAAAAAAATTTTGTAGCCACTAAAAACGATCAGCAATAACATTTGAAACATGATTCAATGTTTCATTGATTTGGAAATGCTAGCTTAACAGTATTTCAAGGTCTCATTCAAAATTCACTTTATTTGGATATGTAGTTACTATGGCTGTCTTAGCTGAAAAACAAGCTTCACAAAGACAAGTACAGCCAAGACAGAAGCCACTCTGGCTGTGTCTACTGAATCCTGATGCCCACTTTTCAATGCTAACCACAAATTTCATATTTGTGAAATTAATCTTGTAAATTTTTATCTTTTTTGATGTTGTACAGAAAAGCTAATTAGAAGATATACCATTTAAATATGTTTAACAAAGGTATTCAGAGACAAAAAGAAATTGTTTTCTATGGAAGAGATCCAGAACTGATTGGAAAATTCCACTTCTAAAATATTTAAGTGAACAGAAATGGGAATTATTATATATGGTACAGATTTCTTTTGACAAAATATTTTATCAGAATATTTTTGGCATTTTGAACATAAAATATGAATGAAAACAAATGATAAAACTTCAGAGTATTCTTTCTATAGCACTTCTTTCAGAAGTGTTAATTTCTTACTAATTGATATGTCACATCTAACATGAAACACATTAAGTCTGATTATTATTTTTAAAATATCTCCTAAATAATAAATTCCTGACAGATACTTTTCACAGACAATCACCAATATGGTACATCTATCTCTTCTTGATAAAAAAAAAACTGTCTAACATAGGCAACATTTAAATAAGTAAGATAAACAGTGAAATTTAGTACAAAATATTTCCTTGGTATGCTATCTTATTAGCAAGGAATTATAAAGATTTAACTTGTTCAGATAACATCCATCAATCTAAGAGAGAAAATGGAAATCATGTGGCAGAATGCTAAATGCAATATCTTTTGTGGTTGTTGCCTTGGTCCAAAGAGCAAGAGCAATAAATCATATGTCAGGGCTAGCCCACCTATAAAACAAACATATCTTAAGAGATTTGAAACTAACTCTGTAACTAGTTCACCCTGTAGCCTTAAAGGTAGGTCCTTAAGTGTGGTCTTTTGACTGAATCCAAATTTTATAGAACAAATCCATTTATTAAAAGGGGTGCAGCAGAGAAATATAAAGCTTTTCTGGCCTCCTTTAGTACTTAAGAAAATAATCATTTTTTTTTTTTTGAGACAGAGTCTTATTCTGTTGCCATAGGCAGAAGAGTGCTGTGGCATCATAACTCAAACTCTTTGGCTGGAGTGATCCTCTTGCCTTAGCCTCCCAAGTAGCTGGGACTACAGGTGTGCACACTATGCCCAGCTAATTTTTCTATTTTGAATAGACTAGGTCTCACTCTTGCTCAAGCTTGTCTGGAACTTCTGAGCTCAGGGATCCACCTGCCGCAGCCTCTCAGAGTGCTAGGATTATAGGCATGTGCCATTTGGGCCAGCCAAAAAATAATAATCTTGAAATCAGAATGCTGCAGCTTCCCCACCCATAAGCTAAAAGGTTGGTAGAAAAGATGTTTGGGGGAAGAACTGTTAGGTTTTCATGAATTCCCACCCCTACCATAGGGCAAAGTAAAGAGAGTGTCTTATGCCAAATGAAGACTATTTCTGGGGAACTACTCAACACTTTACAGGAGTTCTCCTGGCTTTGAGGAACTCCGAAACTAGTAACAGATACAGTCAAGGTGCTCTGATGTTAGAATAAAGAGAAGCAGCTGCTTTAGGGTTGTCTGCTTATCCTGGATTGTCAAGACAAAGGATATGTGAAGTTTCCATGGGGCAGCCAGGTCATTTTGAGAGAACAATGTATGTCCTGATGCACCCAACTTAGGTAAAAGACAGAGGTGGTAGAACAGGGAGGGTGAGAAAGATAGTGAGGGTGGGCAGACCTCCTAGACTGGATGAAGGATTGTCATTTTGATATTGGACTGGACTGGACATTTTGGTACCTAAGAGTGTTCAGAGAAACTAAAGAACCTCCTCCTGGAGTAAGGAGAAAAACCCACAGAAGGTTTGCAGGGACCGTCATGACAAAGAAGTCTGTTCACCACAACACACTGAGGACTGCCAGAGGGCAACGCACTATAGCCACCATATTTTATGGCTGGCAAAATGTGTGTTTCTTGGAATTAAAATAGTCCTAGGCACAAAATGACTATGCAATAAATGCTTATTATTTGATTGAGAACTGTAAAACCTTAATGATCTTTCCTTATTCACTGAGTGTGTTGCTAGCACAATTTGCATTTCCAACTTTTATTGGATATCCTGGATCACATCATTTCTGTCCTTTATGGCTGATTTTCCATTGGAGCAAACTGGTTTCCTCAGAACAGACCACATAATGAGGACCATAAAGTTTGCTCTCTTTAAAGCATTTATAGTAAAATAATTTAGTTCTCTGAGTTTGTACATTTCCCCCTATAGAACCAAGTTTTCTTTGGTAGGTTATTCAACTAAATAATGTTGTAATGAATAATGAATAACAGCAATCTACTGCATACAAGTGGATTTTCTCAGACAGTTGCATATGGTAGGAAAGTGTTTTCAGAAAGAGTAAGCCTGGGGAATATTCAGAGTGTTCAATAATGCAAGAGCAGAAAGATTGAAACTTTCTTTTGATTCAATACTGTTTGGAAGCCAGTGCGGCTGGACAAAGAAAGCATATGAACTTTTAAAGGACTGGAAATTGTGTTTAGATGGAACAGTCTACAAGTGTAAGTTATAAATTAAACTTTTGCCTAAATTAAATGAAAATAATTCCCATTCAAATGCCATTTTTCTTTCAAGATCCAGGGTAAGCCCCTCTTCCTCTGAGAGGCCCCCTCTGTCCTCACTATCCCTGGTCATAGCGCAGAGACCCTCCTCTGAGTAACTCAAGCCCACGCTAACTTCACAGTTAGCTCATAGCAGTTTCATCTTGAATTGCTGGTTCCTGTTCATCTGCTGACTTCTATACTATACTACTTTTGTTTGTTTTGTGATGTTATTGTGGGAAAACATATATTTTCTCTATTGTTTCTATGGAAACTAACACCCTACTATATGAATAAACACAGGGTTGGTTTATTGATTACATTTTCCCCAAATCTTTTTAACAGTTGTTCTTTGGATGGGCACTTTGGATTGGAACAAAGTTGAGGATGTCGAAAAGGAGATGGGAGAAGACTGTATTTGTCCACAGATAACGCTGTTGTAAGCTAGAGGAGTGACTAGGTGGTGCCATTGGTCAGTAGCCAAAGGGTTTCTGCCAGTAATTTTCTACATGTGCTATATGCTTGAAAAAAGTTTGAAAAGCTCCTTAATGACTATTGAAACTTTATAACACAGTTACAGATGAAAAGGAGTAATTTATAGAAAAAATGCTGATAAATTAAGGTGAATATATATATAAAACTCAATATTTAAGTTTATCCTTGGTTTATCTTCACTAATGAGAATTAAATGTTCCCTTATTTCTATTCTATATATCAGTCAAGAGTCAAAGAGAACAATTTTTCAATTATTTGATGAATATAGTTTAAAAATTTTAACAATTATTGCTGTATTGTTTTTTCTAAAATGAATTTGTCTTATATTCACAGTTGATATTATGGCTATATAATGTCCTAAGCAATGTAGTAATAAACGTCAACATGCAAGTATACAGATACACATGTCTATGCATATCTGTAGTACCTAAATCAGCCAATTTAATGTTATGTCAAGATGGTTATTTACTTTGCACAGAAAAGTTACTGGTGATACTCTGAATTTTTCACATTTCATTTTTTTCTATGTATAATACAAACAGCTTTCGACTGCAAGCCTTGCATGATAGAGCCCATATTTCTTTGGCAGATCCATAAAGGCCAAGTTGAGTGCTCATCACACAAAAGGTTCTTTCTTATTGTTGCAGGCCAAGTGGAGAGTAGGACAACAATGGGGAGGAGGAGATGTGTCGCTATTTTGAATTACTTTATGAAGCCTCTCTGGGCATATTCTGTCATCGCCCTACCTTGCGAAATCAGCAGGAAAACAACACGAAGCCTCTATTCTTAAAGCAAACAAAGAAACAGATGTGTTCAGCCTTCATACTTCTGCTTTTTTGTTTTTAATCTTTGCCATCTGAGCTGGGTAACAATTCTTTCTTCAGCGTAGAAAAAAACAGGTTGTTTTTGTAATTAACTATCCCTCTCCACTTTTTTGCTTGTTTTGTTTTGTTTTTCCCTCTGCTGATACTCTCTGAGTCATGTGTGTTGTTACAGCGGACGAATCATTAGAAACTCAACCAACAGAACATAAAAGACTGAAGTGAAAATAAACTAATATTTCTTGACCTTACCTACTAGAAGCATATTGTCTTTTGAAATGATTGCTGCAGAAACAAAATCGTTACTGGTTGAAAGCCTGAAAATATGCTTTAGAGGTAAAGGTTGTGGACATTTGGGGACTATAAAAATCTTAGAGTACTGTGTCATGCCATAAGTGGCTGCATCCCTATCATTTGTAGATGTAACTCTTTTTGAAAGATGAAGATATTTGTTAATGAAAGCAGTTCCCAAACAACTCTCCTTGAAATTATGCTCTTAGTATTCTGCTGAGAATTGCTTCATGTGTTCTAAAAACACATGCATTTCTATATTGTGATGTTCTATATATTTATTGTTCTCTTTTGAGAGAAAGAGAGTGGTTTTCTTCCAGTCTGAGCTGTAAATCACTTCTCTTACCAATGAGACAATCTCGTAAAGTTGGATATAAAACGTGGGGTCTACAAGCGCATTCCCATTTGCTCACCATCTCAGGATGAGGTGAAAACAGTGGGTGAAGGAAGTGTGCTCCAGAGCCAGTCACCTGGGAAATACTCAGCTCCCCCACTTGCTAGTCTGTGCCCTCTGGCAGGATACTTACTCTCTCTGACCTCAGATTTCTCATCCAACAAGGTCAAGCTAATACTGCTCACCCCGTCAAGGTCTTGTCAGGGTCAAATTAGTAAATACGTAAAGTGCTTAGAAAAGTGCCAGGCACGTAGTGTAAACATGTACAAACTCTTATTATCATCACTGGCTCTATATCCACTGCCAACCCAGCTTCCTGACCACTCATTCAGGGAAATTTCCTGCAGCTACCCCTAACCTAAATAGAGCCATCTTAGGATTTCTAACATTCTATTTGCTTTCCTAACCACTTATTTAATTTAAAGTGCCATTTGGGAGCTACCAGCTGAGTTATTCACATGATACTAGGTCTCAAAACAATGCTACAGAAGAATAAAGTGCTTGCTGGCAGCAGGGCTGTGAAGCAGACAACCTAAGTTCAATTTCTACACTGGGTTAAAGCACTGTGGCATCACAGCTCACAGCAACCTCAAACTGCTAGGCTCAAGAGATCCTCTTGCCTCAGCCCCTCTAGTACCTGGGACTACAGGCGACCTCCACAGCACTCAGCTATTTTTAGAGATGGGGTCCCACTCTTGCTCAGGCTGGTCAGGCAACCTACCCACTTCAGCCTCCCAGAGTGCTAGGATTACAGGCATGAGCCACTGTGCCTAGCCCCAAATTCCACTTTTAACACTTATTAGCCACAAGTCTTTAAGAAAGGTGTATGTATTTTCCACATCCCAATTTCCTTATCTATAAAATGGGCATGATCATAGTCATCTCTGAGCAAACTGCTGTGAAAAACATTACTATCGAGGCAGTTAGCACTTTAGCCTGCTGTGCCCAACATACTGTAAATGATCAAAAATTGTAGATGGAGGCAAAGGCAAATGAAAATATGCAAAATCTGATGTGAAACCCAGTGAATTTCCAGGCCGGCCAAAGTCCTAAGAGTTCCTCTTTCCCAAAACTGAATAAACCACCAAGATAGAAAATTTATTGTCACCTCTAGGTCATGAATTCCTGCTCTGTGGTAACTGTGGGACTCTGTGAAGCTACACAGGGAGACATCTTCAGACAACATGAAATACCAAAGAATGCCCTGCAAAGAAAGGGCCATGGTGCCCAGAATCGTGTGCTGCAGATTATCTGAATTTGGAGAAGTGTGCCCTCAGACAGAAATTCCCATAGATGTTCTTCCACTCAACCACTCATTTATTTCATACTATGTTGGATTCTGTAAGAAATGCCAAAAAATTAAAACTCTAATTCAAGTCCTTAGGGAAAATGCATAGGCAAAAACTAACACTAATTTCAATGCGAGCACAGGGGGAGCTTCATCTGGAGTCTCCAATATTTTCTGCTGGAATCATCCAGAGAAAAAGGATAATGGGGAAACCCACAACTTTTCAGTAAAGCTGGGTTTCAGGTCATATCCTCAAACTCCAAGTGGCACTTTGGAATTGTTCAAGTTTTATTTGATGAGCAAACCTTTGCTGGAAGTCATAAGCTTGCTCCAGGGAAACAAGAGGGAGATTGGAGGAGGTCTAGGGATGTGAGGTTCAGAAAGCTGCAGCAAATGACACTCCTAAAGGAGAAGTTCTCCCTCCCCACAATCCTCACAAGGGGCTGTTGGAAGTAGAACTGGAGTTGCTCAAGGCACGATCAGTAAGGGAAACAGAGAAAAGGTTCCATTGGGAGTAAATCTCTGAGAGAACCCTTAAAAATACCTTCTAAAAGTATGTGTTTTCCTTAATGGGGAAGAGCTATCTCCTGTGACAGGGTGAAGAAGCAAGGAAACCCGGAGTTCTCTTGAACCGAGCAAAGATTCCAGCAAAGTCTGGGCAGATGGAAACCATGGCTCATTTGCATTAGCTCATAGTTGCAGAAAAAGGGCAAATTTTCACTTCATGCTGGGCACTATTCTGAGCACTTATAATCTCAACAGCCCAAAGACACAGGCTTTCTTTTGAATATCCATTTTACTGATGAAGAAACTGAGGTACAAACTTGCCCAAGACCATCAGCTAATAAGGGACTGGCCAGTATCCAACCCAAAAAGTCAGGCTCTAAAGTCTGTGCTCTGATCCTCTGTACTCTACAGACTCCAAAAAGCTGGATGGAAAGGCAATGCCTGTACGGTAAAGGAGCCTTGATCTTTAGCATAAAACTCACTTCCTGCTTGAGTGACCTGAACACTCACGAGAACGGCATAGGAGCTATGTATGTGCACGTCAGAAAACCAGCCTCCAACAGAGACCATCTATGTGAGGAGTAACAACCCAGCCTATGGTTATGGTAAAGATTCTCTAGATTCCAAAGTTCTCTCAATGCTGGAGGCAGATGTCTTGCTTAAGGCCTGAGATTTTGCAAAAGCAAGTTGGAGACATTCTGTCCGACATTTTCCATGTTCCCCCTTTTCAGTGCTGATGTCTGGTAAGTGACTTTTAACTACTTTCCTTGCTTGATGATAATAAATATATACGGAACCAGACCTGGGGGTAGCTCAGGAGGGCTCATCTCAGAGTTCCTCAGTCCCCTGACACAGACTTTGCATCAAGCCTCTTCATTCCTCACGTCAAAACCCCCTCATCTGGTGACCCCAAATCACTTCAATGGCTGTGTGTATATTAAGGAGACCCCTTCCCTTTTCTTTATAGCAAGAGAGGTGGGAGTCCTTGAGGTGTAAACCCTCAAAGCTACCTGCCACACTTGCACAACAGAATCCTTCTGTTATCTAGAAACACAATATATATACTAAGAAGTTAATATATTCCATTTAAATAAAAATATGGAAAGATAATACAATATTTCTATGGATGAGAACTCACTAAGAAAAAACACAAATGTGCCAAACAGCAGATGAAAGCAATGCCCTTCTTTCTGAATGTGAGTGCAGAAAAGCATCTTAAGGCAATCGTGGGAATTATGAAAAAACACAAAAAATAAGAAAATAAATCCTCAGCTAATAGGAAGATGTAAAATAAGCAAATAGACCTTATGATAGAAATAGAAAAAAAAAATCCGCCTAAGAACTTAAAACTGAATTACAAGAAGTGCAATGAAAAATTGTTTAAAGTGTTTCAAAATCCAGAAACCATACAAGAACAAATTAACAAATCTGAACTTATAGAAAGTAAATTTTTCTACTTGATATAAAAACCAAAGCCAAACAACTCATGTCACACCCAAAGAGGTAATATACATAACACTTAAAGAAATTCTAGAAACCAGTAAGAATCAGCAACCCAATAGAAATGTGGGCAAAATTTATGAACACACACTTGATTTTAAAAGGCAATATAAATGAACTTTATATATATACGAAAAAATGCCTTGTTTAATTCATAAGAAGAAAGTAAATTAAAACTATCCTGGCACACAATTTTTACCTACTGATTTTGCAAAAACTAACATTTTGACAAGATACTCCATTTCCAAGGCTAGAGGAAAAGGGCACTTTCAAGCATTGCTGGTGGAAGTGTCCTGCAGAGGGCAATTTTTTGGCATATTTCACAAAATGACAAATGTGTTTAGCATTTGACCCAGTGGAGGGCAATGTTTTTGGCATATTTAACAAAGTGACAAAGGCATTTTAGCATCTGAACCGGTAATCCTAATCCTGGGAATTTATCCTACAGATAAAACTGCACGCAGCACAAATGAAGTAAATCACACCTGTTCATTGCAATATTGCTTATAATTACAAACGCTTGGAAATTACCCAAGAGGCTTTTGGTGGACAGCTAGTTAAATTAACTACTGTGTGTACACATGAACAAATATAAGCTACAGGTTACCAGTGGAGTGTGTGGGGCTGGAAAATTAGATAAATGGGGGCAGAGTTGAGAGTAAAGGTTCTCAGTATATCTCTTACGATACTGTTTTGATAATTTTACTATTCTGTACTTGAATTTCTGTTTTTATTATTTCTTGAGAGTGTTGAGATTTTTGTTTTATAACATTTTGTTTTTATAACATTCACTTTATGAATAATACAGGTATTTTTTAACTAGGCAAATATATGCCTTTTTTAAAACTAAAATATTAAAAAGTGTATAACATAAAATATTTAAAAAGCAATTCAAAAGCACAAACATGTATTAACCTAATGGTAATCCACACTCTATTTAAAAGATTCTGAAAATAAAGAACGTAGTTTTTAAAAAATCTGTCTGTTTGGAAACTGCAGAAAATTTTGGATAATTAGTACAATACTAAATGGTTAAAATGGCAGCAAATTGACAGGGCAACTCAGATTTATTAGCAAAGACAGAGCTTTGGATTGCAATGGGCACTTTTTTCTCCCTGTGGCCGCGTCTATCTAAGGCCTCTTCTAATAGGCTTCTATCACAGCCATTGCAAAGGCTGCATGGAACTTAAACATACCAAAACCTATCCCCTGCACGGCCATCACTCACTACATTCAGGAAGAGTTCTTCTCTTGGCCACAATAACTACACAGGAGAGACCCAGCCCTTACTGTCTTGGTCTGCAAATCCAGAGCCCCTCTTCCATTTTGAAACAAGTCCTGGGCAGCTATAGGCTGCACCTTCACAGGCTTTCAATCTCAGACTGAAAAATACAACCTTTCCTCTCTGAACACCATCCTGATAATGCAACCAGAATGACAATTAATATGAAAATTAATGCTTTATGCACTTAGAAAGGAGAGATTTTTGAATATGAACCTCATTCAATTCTTATTATTTACAGTTGAAGCGGTTTGAATTGCCTTGTTGTTTGTTTTTTCTCCTCCTCCCCCAGAATTTTTTGTTTCCTCCATTATTCTACATTTAATGGTTTTGTCACTTTAAGTGCCCAAATTTATAACAAGCATTTAATTATTTTGACAGTATACAGCAGAATATGCACCTCACATAAGGAAGAAGGCTTGATTTTGCAAAACTCTTCCTGAATTATCCGAGGAAAAAAATCTTAAAATCGGAAAGTCCAGTTGATAAATAATGCCAAGGCCATTAGAAAATAAAAAGTGTATGTAGAATTCAGTCATTCTTTTATAGTTCCCATTAACAGTCAATGTGGTAACAAAATGAAATGCTATAAATCCTTCGTAGTTAAGCGAATAAAAAGGCCATAATAAAGGTCAATTTTACTGCTATCAATTTGCAATGTTGGGACATTTGGTTGCCAAAGGAAGAGACAAATACAACCTAGAATTATGGTATCGCTGGAAAAAAAAATGTGCTATGATGGCAAGAAGTACTTTGAGGAGATTTATACTAAAACCCACACTCAGCTCTGCTCCAAAATAATAATGTGGATTCTTTACCAATTGTTCTAACCCTGTGCAGAACGGTGCACAAGACAAACGCCTTGCTGTACCGCAATGAAACAGATTCACTGTATAGGAGACGGGGAAGTTATAATGGGTATTTGAAATACATGCAAAAATAAACAGGAAAAATGGTAGTTTTGTGAGCAATTAATGCTATCCATAATTACAATGTGCAAACAAAGAAACCACCAGGGGACAATTGCACAATAATGAGATTTGGGGGTATTAATTCTTCTCTGAAATGGTGAGAATACAATTTTTACAAAAACAACAACAGTCAAAACAAAAGCACCAAATAGAAAGATGGAAACTGCTACTATTTAGTTTAAGATTTTTCTGCTTTGTAAAATTAAAAATTAAAACACCAAAGATGCACTAAATACCTGAGTGGATGCCATGACTTCCTTATTTCCCTGTCTTGTCTGCTTTCCCTTATTTTATCTCCCAGTTTAAACAGTGCCTGCAGGCAGAATATCCTTGTGTCCTATTGTAATTTATGCTCACATACAAATCCATTTGTAAACTAGGGAGAACTCAAAGTGGATATTCATTTGTACGACTGGCTTCTAGGCAAGGGGTGACAGTCACTGTATTTAAATCCTAGCCCATCAAGAAAAGACAAATGCTACGTGAGATTGAATACGACCACCAAGTAAGAGCATCGAAGAGACTTTCTATTAAAAAGGACATGTGAGGCTCCACACCTATAGCTCAGTGGGGAGGGTGCCGGCCACATACACTGAGGCTGGAGGGTTTGAACCTGACCTGGGCTTGCTAAACAACAATGACAACTGCAACAAAAAAAATAGCCAGACATTGTGATGGGCACGTATAGTCCCAGCTGCTTAGGCGGCAAGAGAATCACGTAAGCCCAAGAGTTGGAGGTTGCTGTGAGCTGTGACACCACAGCACTCTACGAAGGATGACATAGTGAAACTCTGTCTCAAAAAAAAGGACAGGTGAAATTGTTTAGTTGCCTGTTTTTCTATTTATAATTACTGTTTTCCAGAGTCCAAAATATATGCTTAGTGAAAAAATTAATGAAATAAAGAAATCATCTTCAAAACAATATCACTACCAAGGAATACCATAATACTTCTTTTTCTATCCATGTACATGTGTATATGAACATATGTGGGTCATTCAACAAATATTGTTTTATAACCTACAATCTTTACCTAACATTCTATTAGAAATATCTTCTAATTTCTAAAAGCTATGAAGTTTTCTGGTAAAGGCCAACCATAATTTATTAAATGAATCCCTTGTCTGTTCACTTAACAAATATGAGGATCTAGTCCATGAGACATGTGATAGGTGGCTAATGTGGCAAAATGCTAAGGAATATCTCCCACACTTGGGGTGTAAAGTGATTACTAGGGTGCTTGATACTTTGAACCACACTGTATGTAATTGCTTCCCAGTCCCCGGGGAGAATGCTACCATTCTACCAGAAAGTTCATGAGAAGCATTACGGAGAAAGCAGCAAATTATGTCAGTTCTGCCAGTGAATAAAAGTTAGAAGAGCAATCAAATGGGGAAGAAAATTTTGGACAGAGAGACTAGCACGTATAAAGGTACAGAGGCAAAGTCAATGATCGGGTAGCCACACTAGCAAGATTAAGTTCTCCTCACATTTAAACTATTGTTCATTATAAAAATGATGTCTGCAAAAGTGATATGATTGGGCTTCATGAAAGCAGTGGTGCTTTCCCTTTTTTCCCTCACATGTAAGACCCTTGGGTCCTTATGAGTAGAGTCATACCATCTGGCTTGATGTCAACAAGAAGACAAAATCCACCAGAAACAAGTGGATTCTGAAATATATATATATATATTGCAGGTTTTGGTGAGGGCTGGGTTTGAACTCACCACCTCTGGCATATGGGACCGGCACTCTACTCCTTTGAGCCCCAGGTGCCACCCCTGAATAATACTTTAAATAAATATTTCATATCAATTGGAAACGGAGATAAAATTTAGTAAACTAGCTTTTGTTCTAAAATATACTGACTCTAATTATTATTAAAAATAGGGAAAGACAAATACCAAAAGCATAACACTCGACAGAAGTGAAACAAATATATTCTATGTTCAAGGTTATCCAAAGAGCATTGTCAACTCTTGAAATCCAGACTATAGCATTATAGACAATAATTGCTCCATAAGGGCTGCTTGGGATTAAGCACAAAAAACTCTTCTGAGGCTCTTGAATCTGCAATCAAAGTCATATATAAAATTTCTGTGTCTCTTTGGAGCTATTCGGATTTATCCTTTGATTGCCTACTTAGATATAGTTCTACTGACTTTGGAGTCATTACCGACGGTCAGTAATATCTATTTCAAGATGTGACACCTGGCTTCTAGCGTTTCCTCTCAGCTACGAGAACATTGTTTGGTTCCCCCTAGAGCTGGGGGCATGCCTGCTCTTCCATAAACATGTAATTCTTTAACTAGATGCCTCCAGAAAATGTTTAACAATATGGTCTGTTATAAAACTGACCTATAGACCAGAGCAGAATATTTCCAATAATGACAGGACAAGCAACATGTTTAGCAAACAAAAAGAAAATATGAAGTCCTAACAAATGGCACCTACTAATGCCAAAGTACTGTTCTGAGATCTACACCCGATCCATCAGCCAGTCTTAAAGCAAGCTGAGAGAAGCAACATTCTGCTAGATAAAGAGCACAGCAAATGCTATGCTTTCCTGTACTCCTTGCCATGAAGGGTTGTGTGGCACTCCCATAGAACTCCATGTATTGGAGAGGATGATCCCTCCCTTACTGCAAAATGAAACAAGCAAGACTAGGCTCTTCTGCGATAAGAGGCATCCACCACTGCATTTGTCAATTTAATATGAATCATTTTAAGCTTTTAGTGCCTGATGAGGGAATTAAATTTTACTTAGTTATTTCCATAGAAACTAAAGAGCTCGCAGAGATATTCAGCATTTGTTTTCATAATCACA
The DNA here is from genome assembly GCA_963573935.1 of Arctocebus calabarensis. Taxonomy (NCBI): domain Eukaryota; kingdom Metazoa; phylum Chordata; class Mammalia; order Primates; family Lorisidae; genus Arctocebus; species Arctocebus calabarensis. Next base: position 32,720 of record CAUYON010135759.1, read on the forward strand.
TCTTCCTGAATATTACTTTCCAAAAAAGCAGCATTGGTTTTCAAGGACTGGGAATGGAGAGCAGAAAGAGCCTGATGGAGAGAAATTAGTTACTTCAAACTGCTATAGTCTATTAATCAGCTGATATTTTAAAAATTAAATCAATGTGTTTATTACAATCCAGGTTCAGAAAAGAAATGTGTCAATATGTATGTATACATAAAATGCCTCAAGATTTACTTGTGGTAAACATGCCTAAATATTTTTCAAGCTATAAAAGGAAACCCAAATAAATACCAGCTGTGCAGGTTTATCTAGGAACATAAAAAATACGGAAAGAGGAAAAAGGCGGCACTGCCACATCATTTAGGTAAAATGAACCGAATAGATTATAAAGTGGGTACACTGAGTTTTGGTGTTACGAGGGTAGGTAAATAAACAATTTCTTGGTTCCACACTAGAATATTGTATTGTTCATCATACAGAGAATTGGTAGTAGAGTCACATAGGGTCTGTTTCAGTGAAAAGGTCACCTCTGCCTCTCTATCTTCTCTTTCTCTCCCTGGCTCTTTCTCTTTCTGTGTCTTTTCCTTTGTCTCTCTCTCTCCATCTGCCTCAATCGCTCTGTGCCTTGCATGTGGATTTGTCTCACTTTGCATCTCTTTTTCTGCCTTTCTCCATGTGTGTGACAGTGTAGGTGTGTCTGTTTCATGCCCCTTTATGTTTTCCCTCCTTCTTTCTGTCTTAACAAGGCTTTCTCTCTCTCCCTTTTCCCTTACCCTGCCTTAGACTGACTTTACTGCTTCCAAATGCACAAAAGCAAACAAAAATGCCTTAGGCCTTGTTTACATTACTTCCCAGAGAACAAAGGCTAATTAAATTGAGTCCAGATTTTAGGTTCCCAAGAGAGAATTTAACTGGGCCCAAGGATTAAACATATATACATTTAGTTCAAACATGGAAGTCTTGGAAGAACACATGGAGTCTCCTAGTACCAACATGGTCTTAGGTCTAGATGTTGGGTGGGAGGGGCAGAGACCATTCTCATAAAAGGGAGAATGGGTAGGAAAAGATCCTTCAATGCCAATGGCACCATCCTCATGAAGACTTTACCAATTAAGCTAGTTCAGAAAGATGTTCCACTTAGCACTTAAGTATATCCCACTTACCTTGGCACTGGCCAGTTGAGTCATCTTGAGAAAGTTATTTTTCTCTCTTATGTTTAGTATTAAGTGCTACCTCACTGAATTAAAGAGTGAATATGTGAACAGGTGACAGTATTTACATTTGAGCTTGGCACAGGGTCAGTGCCCAATAAGGATATTTATAGCTCAAACGTAACCCCTTTGGGGGTTCTGTCTTGGTATCTGTTCCTAATCTCTGGAAAGACTTTATACTAGCTGAGTAGCCTCCACAATAGCTAGCATAGTGCCAGGCAAAGAGCAAGTGCTCAAAAAAAGTCCCTGTTGAATATTTAATTATGTAAATATTCTTAGGTACCTGAAAACTAAAACTTAAATGCACATGTTACACTTCTAATTCTAAGACATAGAAGGGATTTCTAGTAGACAAAAGAAACATATGATCAGACATCAAATAAATTTTTAAAGGTAAATGCTCTCAAAACATCTTCAGGAATTAGGATTTTGCTCCTAGGATGACCAATTTCTTAAAGATAAAGGAATAAATGCTGAAGCAGATGGTATTGTTCACATACATAATAATGTCACATGTCACCTGTGCTCACTCCAGTAGTCTCAAGACTTCTTCAGCATGACATTGAAATGTTTAGAGAAAGACCATAGCACCACTTTGAAATCGTTCCAACCACATAAGCAAAATAGAAATTTCATGAGAGCAGAGCACTTATCTGTTTAGTTCTCTGCCGTATCTCTGGCATGACATTGCAGATGCTCACCATATGCTTATAAAATAAGTGAATTAATGAAATGACTGAACAAATCCTAACTTCAAACCCAGTAGAGACAGCTTCATGGGCATAAGGACCTAGGCAGCTGCACAGGGATCCCTATTTAGAAGGACTTCATGCTTGGTTTAGTACTCTGTAGTCATCATCTTGAAATTCTTAACAACTTTTGAACAAGGGGCTCCACATTTTCACTTTTCCCTGGGTCCAGCAATTACTTAACTGTTCCTGCTACCCCAGGGCAGGAAACAAATACCAAGTGACCATCAGCCTCTCACACTGTACAGCAATATGAGACCAAGGAAATGGCCCCCAAGAGGGAAATGCTTACATTTAAACAGCTGTGAAGCCCCCACAGAGATGCAGGCCCGAGTCATAGATGTTTCAGACTTACTACCAAATGCCTCCTGAAGGACCCTGGAAGATTCTGCTTCACCATCTCACTAGACTCTGGCTTTGTCTCTCACGTAGGATACCCACATTATGGACAAATGGCTCCTGGGCTCCAGCAACACTATTCCTGATGTTTATTTATTTATAAGTACAGTATTGTTTTCAAATCAAAGTAAGCCAAATTGCTCATGGTAATTTCAAAATATGTTATGTATCAAGCTATGGCACATATTTTGTGTCTAAATGTTTTTAAATGCTCAGTAACATGAAGAGTTAATAGAAAATTTTTAAAAAATTAATCTATTCATCTATAGCATGCTTCTACTTGACATGTTTTTCTTTTTTAATATCATTTTCATTATTTTTTATTTTAATAGAGTGGTGATCTTCAATTCAAGCACCCTGTCTCAGATCATAATATATGTTCTCACTTTCAATGAAAATTTGCTCTTGTCACATAAGAATCCACTGTTATTAGATTTTATTACAATAATTTATTAATATCAAGTCTATTAAATGATGACACATTTCACATAGAAAAATATTCTATACTGAAGAAATCATTTTGCTTCAGAATTTTTCAGTTCTTTTAAAATTATCTGGAAGCATTAATAATTATTTTAGAAGATTTGTCATGGAAAAGAATAGGGCAAACATTTGAGACTAACAAAGCCCATCAGTAACTCTGTTAACAATTCCGAATTTACTTATTAGTTTCAATCTTTCTCTAGTCTATCGCATTTTAAATGCCCCTATTAAAATTACACAAAGTCCACAAAGTATTAAAAAATCAAGTTAATGAGTGAGAATGGGATTTATTCCTATCCACTAAATTATGTAGAACAGTTCTCCTTCAAACCCTCTCAATTATTAACTCCTGTGAGTCTTTTTTAGTCTTGCCTGGTCTAGCATAACATTTCTGGAGAAGACAAGAGACAGTGTACCTCTTTCTGGATGCTCCCTAACCATTCGTTTCTCTTCTGCCCTGCTCTCCTGCCAGGGCTCGCTCACCTCTTCTGCCCTTTGTTCTTATAATCCATCTGTCTGGTATAGAGAAAGGACAGCCTAACCTGAGCATCGAGCACCCTGCATAGAAAATGTTAAGCTCAATTTTCTAAAACACTGTTTAAACTAAAAATAGCTTCAATTTACAAATAGAAGAACAAGTGCTGAATTAGGAAGAAACTTTATGTAGACGTATCAGTGAGTCAGCAGAAGATGTCTCGCCAGTAAAACCAAATTTAATACTATCATCACTTATAACTTTAAAACATATGAGTAAGCCATTGCTATGCTAAGCTTCAGCACCACGTATTAGTGATAATGGTTTCAGGACTCAAAAAACACTTGTTACTATTACCAAATAAGTCTAAAGATAGAAACATGAAGCAAACAGGCACCAGTACTGAGAAAATGCTGTACTATGAAACAAGAGATGATGATGTATGTTAACCTTTCCATCTACTATTGCATGGCTTTCTACTATCTATGGAATAAAGTCCAGATCCTCACCTGGATATCCTCAGACATCCTGCCTAATTTATATACCTTATCTGTTAGACATACTGAAGGTTCTAGTTAACAAGCCTTTGTTTCTGAGTTCCAAATCTACCCTTCCACATACTCAGCTTAGTGATACTGGGGCTGGGACTCCCTAAATAGTGTTTCTGCATTGCCAATGTCTCTGTTAAGTTCAACCAATAGAGGGTAATAGACAGAGGCTGCAAGACTAGCAAAGGAAGAAAGGAATTACTCCATCCTGTTTGTTTCATGTGTGCTTCCTGTTTACTTCCTGTTCCTGTGAGTATCACCCTAGCAGTGCTTCTTTGTCCCAGAAATGGTAGTTTCTTTCCATAAAGGCAGCTGAATTCTGTTTACAATTTCTCTACCACTTATAGAGCTACCCTTCGAGTGGGCCCCTCAGTGATACCAGCACCAGTGACCTTCTTTCCTCTCAGATGTCTGACCCCCAGCCCCACAGGTGCTCTCTCTAGTCTTCTAGGTTTTAATAATTTTAGCTTTATCCAGTTGTTTCTCTACCCCTAATTCCTATAATGACTGGCTATGTAATATATTACTGTTCTTTGTTCTCTTTTTCTTGATAGTTACTAAGAAACTACCTAGTTAAAACTCTTTACATTCAGACTGATTGGCTGAAGTAGTAGCCATGTTTAATCTACTTTGACACTTCGGTGTTTTTGTACACTCTCCTTGAATACTGTTACCATTCTCTGGAGACATTAGCTTAAATGTTCTCTAATACCAATTTTAAATATTACTTCTTCTTTTAATGCTTTCCTTGACCTCTATAAATGGAATCACTGTCTTATGATCAGCACAATTTCATTATACATCCTGCTATATTCTACTCAATAGCAAAATTATTTATTAACACACATCTTTACATTCTACTAGACTATGAGCTCCATCGAAGCATAAACTATGCCTTATTCATCCCAGTACCCATAGTGTCCAGCACATTCTTTGGCATATGGCAGGAATATCATAAGTGCTCACTTTTTTGTGTGTGCTAATAAACCAGAAAATTCTGAGTAGCTATAGATATAGCCTTTAGTACAGCAATTCTCAACCTGTGGGTCATGACCCCTTTGTAATAATGAAAACATATTATGGCATTAGGAAGGTTGAGAACCACAGCTTTAGTACCAGCATATAAACCTTTTGTTCATGTTGTGTGAAAAAAGGTTACTTGAAAAGATATAAAATCAATGAAAATTTCCTCACTACCCTGTGAATTTTTATCTCTAATTCCATCTTTCCAAACTACATATCATGGTACTTGATATACAATAAGCATGAAATAAATGTTAACTATGACTTCTAAAACTTTATTACTCAGTAACTAACACTAGTTCTCTACCTCTGGCTCAAGTATGAAGTACCTAATAGGATAGCCCAAATAGTTAATCTCCCATTGACTCATATCTCGAGCCCCCCAACTGAGAATTGGCTAACTATAGCCCACCCTATGGAGTGGGCCAGACTGCCACCATTTTAACTTTATTTAAAAATAAAGTTTTATTAGAACACTGCCATACTCATTCATTTATGTATTGTTAGCTCCAAATCCACCCTTCTTTACAATCTTCTACTACTAACATGTATGCTACTACTAACATGTACGCTATTGTTTTATATGTACTGTCTGTGACTCTTTTCACACTACACAAGGTGAGTTTAGTAGTTATGACAGAGATCATATGCTCCACAAATACCAATAGATTTACTTATGGTCCCTTTATAGAAAATGTTTGTTAACCCTACTCTGGACTATTGCTAAAGAAGAATTTACAACTTGATTGCCAACGAGTGATCTACCCCACTTTTGCCATTCCTATTGTTATTTTCTCCCATCGTTTCCCTGTCACATCCTATTACTTCTTGAAATTTTTCTGACCTGTCCAACTAAAAAACATCATTCTCTCTTTGAACTCTAGTTTCATTTTTACTGGACTTATAGTATTTTTATTAACATTTTATTTTGAATTATCATTTTATATATAAATATACACACACAGACTCTCATCATATTTTCCCAACTGATCATATAGATTCTTCAATGATAAGTTGTATAATTTATATATTTTTCTATCTCTTACATGCCTGGAAACTAAAAAAAAATTGGTTAATAAAATATATTTCAGATAAATATTTTATTATAAATAAAAATAATAAATACAAATCTTTTCCAAATGAGTTGCATAGAACTTAATTATTTACCAGAAGTTTGTCTAAGTTCTTCTCTTAATAGCCTGAGATTCTGGATGGTAACACCCCACTTTACAAACCAGTTTGTTAGTGGGCCAACACAAAGGCTAGTTACTTTCTTTGTAGTTACTAATGTTGCTCAATCAAAATAGATTAATTCTTGATTTGAGTATAGGCAGTCCCCAAGTTACAAACATCCAACTTAAATATAATTTTTACTTATTAAGGGGAGGCTATTATAGGTAATAGGTAAATGTACCTGTTTTAACTTATACACAAATTCAACTTAAGAACAAATGTATACAACCTAACTCATTCATAACCTGGGGACTGCCCATATGGCTAACAAGTTATCTATAATAATGAATCAAATAACATTTGAAACTGTATTTGGGTGTTTGGGGGAAATTGAGTGCTTTTAAGATTAGTAAGTAAGGTATTAAGGCCTTAGGATCTGAATGTGGTTTTAGCCAATAATTTGAGCTAATGAAACTATTAGATTATTTACCTTAAATTTCCCTCAAAGTTATTAGCCACATAATTATTTTCCAAAATTGTTCTGTTGGTGATTATAAAGCAAATAACAGGAGATTTTAAATCAGAGTAAATTCAGTCTTTTTTAAATAATTAGACATAGCCTTCGTCTTTATCTTTAATTAATATGCTCTAATTGCTTTTATACTAAGATAAATTATGAAACTATAAAAGTATAAAATTCAATAAATGTTTGATTACATGAATACAATGGAATTATAAGTGCTAGAGACAGGAGTACATAAGTGAGGCATTATTTTGTCTTAATAAATTAAGAATTAATTGATTATATTCACCCTGCTTTAAGTTATTATGTAAGAACATTTTTTAAAAATTCTAAAGCCATCTACTACTCTAGAAATGCTTCCCAGTTAAAAAAAAAAGACTTCATTTCAGAAACAAAAGTTCTATTCATATTAATTTTACTGACTCCAGTAACATTTCTTCCAAAGTCATATGTTAATGAATCATGGTCAAGTCATCCGGTTGATAACTTTCATCTAATAGAAAAAGCCCAAGGTTCAAAGCATAACCCTCTAAAAGAAACACCTGTGAAAAGACTGCCTTAACTCAGCATACTTTTTACTCTTTGTTTTATGATGTCCTGATATCTTGAGTGATATTAATCATATCATAGCACCATCAATATTACTTGCACTGTTATTTGAGCTTGGCAGATTATCTCATGCAACAGCAATGATCAAGCATCTACATGAAAAATGAGACGGTTTCAAAAACCTGGCTTTCATTCTATTCCTCAAATACTCCATGCCTCCTATCTATGAAAATGAGGTGCTACTTTTAAGAAGGGGGTACACATAGCTATCAAATTTACAAGATACAGAATACAACAATCTGATCATGTAAACTTGAGATATGACTCTAGGAACAAAACAATGCTGTAGGAAAGAGTGAGAGATAGCCCATTTACATGGAAAATGAAAGCTTGGAATAGAACAATATTTTGGTACAACCCTCCAATAGCAGCACTACAGGAGTAAATACACAGGTCAATAGTGGGAAAGACACAAGGAAGGTTGCTCAAATAACACACTTCATCAGAATGTCAATGTTGTTGACTCAGTATTGTTTTAATATTTTAACTCTTTATAGAAGCATACCATATATCATAGAGTGATAACATTGGAAACATTTTAGCTATCAAGTGGACTAAGTCTCTCCATTTTGTAGATGAGAAAAATGAAGCCCAATGAGTTACAGTGCCTTTTTAAAAAATTTCACAGCTATATAGCAATAGTAGAATTTGGATTATAACCCACATCTGCTTGGACTCTATATTAGCTACTCCTCTAAGTTGAATTGGTTGTTTGGGGACACAAATTTCACCTACATACTGTGTGAGGCATGATGTCTCATGCCTGTAATCCTACCCTCTGGAAGGCTGAGGAAGGAGGATCCCTTGATCTTAGGAGATAGATAGAGACCAGTGGGAGTAAGAGAAAGACCCTATCTCTACTAAAAAATAGAAAAACTAGCCAGGTGTTGTAGTAGGCACCTATAGTCCCAGCTACTCAGGAGGTTGAGTCAAGGGGATTATCTGAGCCCAAGAGTTTGAGGTTGCTGTGAGCCATGATGTCATTGCACGCAAGAAAGTGAGACTTAGTCTCAAAAAATAAATAAAAATATATATACACACACATACACGCATACACATATATATGTATATACACACTGTGATAAAGAAAATCTATCACCCTCAGAGAAGGGAATATAATAAAACAGAATTAAAAGAAGAGAAAAAAGACACAATTGGTCAGAGGAATGGAACAACAAAGAGCAGTTCTATCAACAGCCTCTAGGCATCTCCATCTATGTGCTAGAGTGCCCTCTCCAACTGATTGACTCATGAAGTTATTACAGATTTACCCATTTGCAACAAGTCAATTCTTTGTCTTTTCTCCTAGAATAAATATACACTTACATGTGTTTACATTCCTCTAAAACGTATGAGATGAGACATAAGTTCTTAGGATCTCATTCTCAAATTCTTAAGATTTTCATGAAAATTTGCACTACTCTTTGATGGTGACCAAGAAAAAGACAAAATAAAAAGAATAAAAGAAAATATTTGGCCTAAATAAGATACTAGGATCTATTTGGTAAATTTATTCACGTAAAATAAAAAATATATATTTTATGTTTTTACTTGTTATCTTGATGAATATTATTATTATTATTTTTTTTGTAGAGACAGAGTCTCACATTATCGCCCTCAGTACAGTGCCATGGCATCACACAGCTCACAGCAACCTCCAACTCCTAGACTCAGGCGATTCTCTTTGCTCAGCCTCTGAGTAGCTGGGACTGCAGGCACCCGCCACAATGCCCAGCTATTTTTCTGTTTTGCAATTTGGCTGAGGCCGGGTTTGAACCTGCCACCTTCGGTATATGGGGCCGGCGCCCTACTCGATGAGCCACAGGCACCGCCCAATGAATATTAATCTTAATAATGTAATTTACGATTATTTCAATTAATATTTTGCCTTTTATGATACACTCACTACTGCACATATGTTTCAAAATATACATATAAGAAATAATGTCATTATCTGCACTGGAACACTATCACCAGATAAGAGTTCCCTGTTGCTAGATAAAGGCCAAAGTAAAGCTGGACATTTATTGAAAGTACATTTTGAGGCAAATTGAGAAACATTGATTATAAGAAACTATTCTAATACAGTCACTTCATTTCTGTTGTACCAAATAATGCATGTTGCTATAATCATTTTCTTTAATAGATCGTAGTGTAGTAGAGTGAAAATAGCTTACAGTACAGTAGAGAAACTACATTTTGATCATTGAAGAGAACTCAACTTGGCATGAGATACAGCCAATCCAACAGCTGTTCATAGATAATAAGCCTGTTTCCTGTTTCACCAAATTATGTGTACCAAATGATTTCTCACTAGCAGAGGCTAGTTGTATTCCAACTGTAAATAACGTCTGGCTATTGCATAATTTGGCTTGATATTTGTTCTTTTAAGGAGTTTTTGTACTGCATTTTAGAATTACCTTGGCATATATACATACCCGCACATATTATGTGTGTATGCATACATATTTTAACAAAAGAGATGCCTCAACTCTTTTACCCTTAAAGATTACTAAATGTGCCAGAACAAATGTGTAGAAACAAAAATCTAGTCCAGATTTTGAAAATGCAATGTATTGACCTTTCAAAAATTGGCTCCCAAAACACACATTTGCTATTTTGCAAACACATCCAGATTTCATTGATGGCAGCTCACTGAGCAAATTCTGTTCTAGGAACTTCGACTTAGCATGGTGGGCCATTTAAGTTGGCCAAAATGAAAACACAAAGGAAATCCAAAAAATAAGCCTTCTGTAGAACTAAGGAAAAGTGTGATTCACTGAAAGGAAAACCTTAGTGTATTGGTACTATGAAGAAAACAGAGAAAGGTCATTTCACTGGGGACCAGAATTGCTTAAAGAGAAAAAGAAGAAGCTAAAATAAATTAATTGCCCAAACTTCTTCAATGTTCATAAGTCTAGAAATACACTTTGACTTTGAAGTTTTATACCATATATTTAAAACAACTTTTCTGAAACTTCCAAGTTCTGAAAGTCAAAGACAGTAAGAGAAACAAAGTTCACCTGAAAAAAAAAACACATCATGTTGCTGGAGAGAACAAAGATGATAGAGAGTTTGAAAATGTGTTTAAAAGCAGTTTTGCTTACATTTTCTAGACATAGGGAGGGAAGTAATACACCATAAAGCAGAGATCGGGTAACTGTATGTGGGTTGTGTGCATGCACACATACGGGGAAAGAGAGAGAGAGACGTGTTTTTAATGCAAATGTTAAGGTGCATAAATCATACCTATGCAATCTTACCTCATAATAATGGGTACTGGAAAGAATATATTCTTTGTCAGTGACTTTTAGATATGCGTGTGAATGTGTGTGTATGTACATATGTGTTGTAAAATCTATATGGTATTCACTGGCAAAAATCACATTTAGGAAGTCATGTAACATCAGCCAACATTTTCTCTGATTTTAAATGAAGCCATATTACATGTGCTATCTGGTACATTGTATAATGATTTAAAATACTATGGGTTCAGGAATTCAATATACTCACCAGTTGAAAGAGTTGTTCTGTAACCTTGAGAAAGTTATTTCATCTCCTTAAGTATTCATTTCTATGTCTCCAAATTATTCATTTCTATGTCTCCCTTTATCCAAAGGGTGGATAAATAGTAGTAATTATTTTGTAGGGGGTTTGTAAAGATTAAATATGAATGCATAAAAAAACCTGGTACAGTTCCAGTCCTAGGCATAGACTAATCACTCAGTTAACTTTTATATCCCTTGATAGTCAGCAAAATATTAAACAACCCAGAAATGGTGGCAAGAAAGAGCAATCCTGAGACAGTAACCACTTGTAAGACTGAAGTACCTGAGGAGGAAATCTGCTAGACAAGGAGCCTACAAGAAGGTTCATGTAATACCATACCTGGGAGATGGATGTTAGCCTACCCCATTTGCTTGGGAGGCACAAGGGGTTTGTCTTACTAGCATGGCTATTCAGCTCAGTCTCAGAGACCTGCCATGCAGTCAAGCAGTTTTCTCTGCCACAACTTTGCACAATGACAATAAAGGCCTAGATGATGTACCTGTTTCTCTGTTCTTTCTCTCCAGGAAGATTGAGACAGGAAGAATATTTTAAAGTAAGAAAAACAAACTTTTCCTTCAGCTTACTGACCTTTTTCGTCTTTTAGGCTGATTAGAAGGGAAGTTTTTGTTGTTATTGGGTTGCCTTTAGTGCATTTATTTATTTGTTTTTCTTTCTCTTCATGTTTCATTGTAAGTGTTGAGTAACAATAAGGAAGAATTTGCCCAATCTTTAGGCTTTGCAGGCTACATCTACATAGCCTGCAAATCATATCTAATGATTTTACTTACGCTTTTGAAAGGGAGTTATCAGAAAGCAAATCTTCTTAAATTCCTTCTTCAGTAAAAATTCATGACCTACCAGTGACATTTGATATATTTAGATATCTGTCTTCAAGGACTGGAACATTCCAGAGGAAGGGTAAAAGAATAAATCATTTATGCATAAAGACAATTAACTTGGTTTTAAACTTGTGATCTAGATGTTCAAGCAACATTGTGCTTACAAAATAAAATGAAAACTAAGAATAAGACAATAGTACATGACTAGGCTTGAATACTGAATCAGATATATATGGTACCCTTTGATCATTTACCTAGAGTATGATTCTCAACCTTAGCTAAACATTAGAATCGCCAGGAAATTGTTTTTAAATACTAATAGCTGAGCTCACCTCATTAGAGATTTAGATTTAATTTGGTCTTATATTAAGGCAAGATCCCCAGTTTTTTAGGTAATTCTAATATGCTACCAAATGTGACGCTCCCCAGGTGTTTCTAAGATGCTACTAAATTTGAAAATCTGTGTTGAAAGGGATCATCATCAGGGTTGGTCTTCATTTTACACATTCAGCCATTATAGAAACTTACATTATATATGAGCACCTTGTATATGAAGAATTGTGATTTAATAATAAGAACAATGCCTAGATAGTGCCACAGTTGTCTATTTTGTTTTTGCTTCCATGTTGCAATTCACGTGGTTTTATATTAAGAACATGTTTTATACTAAGAAGGGAATGAATATAATAATAAACAACATCCACTACAAACAGAACTAACAGCTGTCCTGTACTACGATTACTCACTTTATCATAGTTAGTATACAAAGGTTATTATGAGAATTTTACTGGGTGTTACAGGAAGTTTGGGGCAACAAAATTCTCAAAATTTTGTCAGAGGAGTTCTCACTATAAATAATATAACCTAATGATTTTCTGTTTCTGCTTTGGTCATGCCACGGTAGGTAGCCATTATTATGACTATGCAGTTTTAATTGATCTGTTGATTGTTAATGGATACTAATTTGGTTTCACTAAATTTGTTGTTGTTTTAAGAGATGAAGTCTCACTGTTACCCAAGCTGGAAGGTAGTGGCCCCATCATAGCTCACTGCAGCCTTGAGGTACTAAGCTCAAACAATCCTCCCACCTCAGTCTCCTGAATAGCCTTGACAACAGACAGGAGGCATTACACATCTGGCTTCACTGATGTTTTCGGCGAGTTTGTGGACATTATGAAAGACAAGGTAGATATGAATGCCTTGTTCTAGTTTCGCAACCCTGGTGACCAATGTCATAAATCAGTCAAGTTTTACTATTGTGTTCCTCAAAATTTTTCCTTTCTTTCTTTCTTTCTCTCTCTCTCTTTCTTTCTTTGAGACAGAGCCTCAAGCTGTCGCCCTGGGGCCCTGTGTAGAGTGTGTTGGCATCTCAGCTCATAGCAACCTCCAACTCCTGGGCTCAAGTGATTCTCCTGCCTGTGCCCCCCAAGTAGCTGGGACTACAGGTGCCCACCACAATACCCAGCTATTTTTGGTTGCAACGATCATTGTTGTTTGGCGGGCCTGGGCTGGATTCAAACCTACCAGCTCAGGTGCACGTAGGTCGCACCTTAGCTGCTTGAACCACAGGCGCCAAACCTATATCTTTATTTCTTAACTATTCTACATGGTATGATAGCAATGTGCAGGGTTTTAAATTTCCTACTACGTTAGACCTCTCACAAGGTTGGTACCAGTTTATTTTCAAAGTGCAGTTCCCTCTATTGCCTTTGTGAGGGCACACAGGCTATGGTAGATTCATTGTAAAAATGGCTCTGATTCTTCTTCCATGAGAAGGTGGATTCTCTTTTTCCATCCCTAGAATCTAGGGGGGACAGTGACTTGCTCTAGTGGAGGAAGAGACAGTGTGCAAGTTGAAGCCTATGCTTGAAGGGGCTTTGCATGGGTCTGGTCTCTTCCTCTCCAGAACTCCAGCTACTGCCGTGGAAACAAGCCTGGACTAACCTGCTGGAGGAGGTGAGACTTTGTGGAAGGAAACTCAGCTGCCCCATCCCAGAATATCCTTCAGCCGGCTGACTTGCTTCTAATTATAGATGCATAGAGGACCCCAACGGAATTACTCAAACCTAGCTAAAACCAAAAGACATACTCAGCGTACCTGGATAGTCATAAGATAAATAAATGCTTATTTTTTAAGCCACTTCGTTTTGTTAATTTGCTACACAGTAGGATGATAATACACAATTGATACGTAGACTATCTGACTTATAAATATTCAAAATATAAGATAAAGCATTTTCCAGAGTATGAAGTACAAACCCTACCAAAGTATAATTTCTATACACTTCCTGACTCTCCAGAAGAAAATGTGTTTACTCTAGTCATTCTCAATCATATACTCCCCAATTATAAATAACATTAAATCACACATGAATTATAGCACCCTATAGGAATATAGCAGTACTATCTAAGGCCAATCATAAAAAAAAAATACAGTTGACTTAAAACTTAGAACATAAGGCAGTGCCCACTACAAACCTTCAGACTAGCTGAAAAAGCAGGTTTGCTTTTTTTTTTTTTTATGGCATTACACATTTACATGTTTGCTATATTACAAATGTGACTATGTACATTTCCTCTGTCTAACTGGTAAAACTCAAGCCCCTTCACAGAATCAAGTAGATTGCTTAGTTACTTATACTATACGTCAGTATTAGAACACCCTGACCCTGACATTCTGTACTCTTTCATAGCCCACCAAATATAACTGTCAGCCAAAAGGGATTGAGGATGGAACACAAAGAGTGATTACCTAAGGGACCTGAAATAGATACTCTTAAATTCATTTTGCCTTTTATCCAGAGCATGTGATTCCTAAACTTAACCACTGAGCTGGGGCATGAAGCTAATTAAAACTTAATAACATACTAGTTATGAAAGAAAAAAAGAAATGGTTATTTTAGATTTTTCAATGGGGCAGGTCTTCCTCAAATGACTTTTTCCTTTATGCTATTTGTTCAATCATCATTTTTGAGTATGTAGAAAGGATCTGTCTTGCAAAATAATGAATGCTGGAAGACATTTTTAAAGGAATTTTATCAGTTGTCCATTTCAGACATAACTCTAACTGCAACCAGGCTCACTGCATTTTCATCTAATAACTGTGAAGCTCTTATGTGTGATTTTGGAAGGTTTAGAGCACCACTATGTGGTCTCTTAGTGAGTACGTGAAAATGTGTACATATTTTTCATATACATGTATATATATATAAATATACATGTATAATAACAAAAAAGAAAATGATTGTGATATTTCTCTTATTAAAAAGAACGATCATTGTTCACAAGAGTATGAAATGCAAATAACCTTTTACAAGAGCAAATGAAAACTTTACATTTAATTCTTCAAAAACAAAAATAATTTAGTACCTAATTTTAACAAATGGAAAAACACCCAAGCCATTTTTTTCCTGAGGGATTCCACCTTACTGCATTCTGCTATTGTGTTTCATCTGCATGTGGTACATTACATTTAATGGAAATCACACAGTCCAATTATCTCTCCTAGGGGAAGAAGAGAAAGGAAAGAGGAGGTAGGGAAATCTATTGTAAAAACAGAGAGATGCCTTCGGCAATTTAACAAGGGAAGAAAAGACAGACCCTACTTTTCAGACATTTACAAATCCCTCAATCTAAATGCCTTTCTGGAGAGAAACTCCCAGAAGGGGCATAGTTTGACCTCACTAGAATTGGAATCAAGAACTTACTTGTTCCTGGACTGGGTTCTGGATAGAGTGCAACTTTGCTGTTAGGTAAAACTGAAAACATACTGCTCCCTTCCCAGCAGTTGTATCAAGTAGGGAACACAATTCACCCCATTCTCTCTTGACACCCAATCCAGAAGGCCAGTTGTAGAACTCATTTCTGCTAAAAAGAAATGTGTTTTTAGTTCTCTAAAAGAAATTGTGCTTTTAGTTCTCTAAAGGCACAATTCAGCTCCCAGAAGTTTTCATCTTTAAATAAATGGAGAATGATGTCACAATAGCTTGAATTAGGATTAAGAGAATATTCTGGACTCCTCAAGTAACCATCAAGAGCCTAGGATGTATTGACCAATATAGGAGATGCCAGAAACATATGAGCTACTGAAATTTTAAGTAATTAAGATAAATTTAAATTACAGTGTACTCATACCAACCATATTTCAAATGTTCACCAGACACCTGTGAATGGTGGCTACTGTACTGGGCAGCCCAGGTAGGGAACATTTTCCTCAGGACAGAAACTTCTGTTGTATAGTACTGATCTGTAATTCCTGAGCTCCACCTATATTTTGTAGGTATGAAACCAAGATACTGAGTGACAACCCAGTTCTAGAATTTCTTCTATGCCTTTTCCCTTCCTACTAGTTACAAAAATCTGTGTAATTCTGATTATTTGTGCCACCTGATCCTAAATCTGGGAGGGATCCCACTTTCCAAAATAGGATCTTTTCAGTGCTTATGAAAAGTGGCAAGAGATCACATGGAGAAAATGGAGATGACTTCCAGGACAGAGGGCAAAGATTATAGTAGTGGACTGACATGTCTCATGTCTACCTGTCATGGTTCTGCTCCCTTTTAGTCATAAATAGGGACATTTATACTGTGTTTAGAGAGGAATGAAATTGCAAGAAAACTGTAACTGAAGATAGAGACTTTCTGATGTCTACATAACCCTTGGTTAAAAATATATCTTTGGGATAGACAAATATTGTCTTTTCAAAGGGATCTAACTGATTTAAAATTGCAAATATCCACTGGCCCCTTCCCCTAATTCTTTCAAGTCTCCATATGTGTTGTCTGTCTCTTCTGTTAGAATGTAAGGTCAAGGAAACATAGAATTTTAACTTCTTGCTCCTCTGATTATGTAAACACTTATGTATCTACACATAGCAGGGCTCTTAATAAATAAAATGAATAAATGCATTACTCATCTCCAGTGTGGTTCTTTGTCTGTCCAAATAAAAATAAAATTTTCCAAGTTACTTATAGCCAGTCTAGAGTTTGATGGCTACTACATCACCCCAAGTTCCCAGAGGAACACAGCTATTAACACTGACAACCTGATTCTTGTATCATACTAGGTACACTTTAAGAATCTTATTCAATATCTTTTACCTTTGTCCAATTTATCTCAGTTCCTATTGTTCTTACCTATAATATAAGACTCCATTTCTTTCTCCCTAAACTTCTGAAGTAACGCCCAAGAGTTCTCCTACTACTTTGCACATCCAACCTTCATAGCTGCAAGACTGATCAAATCTCCATGAAAGGACTCTACAGTTCCCCTGTGTGTAATACTTATGCATATCTCTGCCTAATCAGTACCACCAAAGAATTCTTCAGTCTTCTAAGCTGTCGATAATAGATACAATATTAATAAGACTCTCTCAATTGCAAGAGACAAGATATTTTTGGTTAGCAGAACTAAGGGCCGTTATTGACCCTGGGTATCTTAGGATAGGTTGAACAATCCGTCTACTGGGGCTCAGGAGTGTTGTCCAGCCCAGGAAACAAGTAAAGCAAGGGGGTTCAAAATTTCCAAGACTCTGTGTGGCAACTGCAGAAGGTCTTTCTCCACATTGTGGAAACCTTACCATCACTAATTCTCAAAGATTTTGTCTTAAATCTTCATTCCAAGAAGAAAGAGACCCCAGATCCTCTGATATGCTGGTTTAAATCCCAGGTTGCAGACTGATCGCTCTAGCATGGGACAGGTATTCCCAAATGGCAGGGTTACATTAAACTAACAAGCAGGAGTGGGGGAAAATGGGAGGGATTTTCAGACAAGTGCTGGACAAACTCTCCCAAGTCTCTACTACAGAAGCCAGTCTTTCTCATTTTTAAAAACTCTTTGTAGCACAGTTTCTCATACTTTTAGGTGCTCATAAATGTTTGTTTTATTGTGACACAAGGACATTGTTTTGATAACTAATGTAAATAGAAAACTTGAAGAACTATAACATACATATCATTATTTTACTAACAAAGTATTTTAGCTGAGTCTCTTACAACCAAAAGGCAGGAGATAAAAATTATTCCCTGTTTTCCAGAACTCAACTACTGCCTTCTCAGTATCCCAAACTTAACATAAAAACTACCGTGGAAATAGTAATAATGAATTATTGTCATTGGCTCTGCCAAGAGCTCACAACACATTATCATATGGTGGATAACATCAGGCTATGTAAATCTGAATCCTGATTTTATCATTTCTAACTGTATGACTTTCACAAAGGATCATAAGATCCTGTCCCTACCTCAGTTACTGCATGTATAAAATGGTGATTAGAATAGCACCCATGAAAAAGGAAAAATAATCTCCATCGGATGCATAACAATTACAGACCACTTGGAAAAGTGTCTGACCTACATTAAGGCAGTGTTTTTCAACTGGTTGTGACTTTGCCTCAACAGGATATGTGTGGCAATGTACAGAGATGTCTTTGGGTGTCACAACGAGGTGGAGTGGGGGATACTTTCACCTAGTGGGCAGAGGCCAGAAGTACTGCTAAATATTCTTCCAAGCACGTGACAGCTTCTCCTCCCACCCAGAAAAACAAAGCAAAAGAATTTTACATCCCCAAATGTCAGTATAGCCAAGGCTGAGAAATTATGTTTTCAAGGATCATTAAATGTTAGTTACCATTGTAATAAAAATAATAATCGTAATAGCAAACTCTTCCAAAGCAGTTGCAATATACTAGCTACTATTCTAATCACTATATATATTTGCCAAATTTAGTCCTTGCAGAAAACAAAAAGCAAACAAATAAAAACTCTGAGCTAAGTATTGTTTTATATCTCTATCTTACAAACATGAGGGGTATAATGACAGGGATTCAGTCTCTATTTCTCCTGGATGATAATTGGAACCCATCAGTTAGGTTATAGTAAATCATTGTGGAAAATTGGTCTCCCTGAGAGATTTGTTTTTATTATAAGAAGCTTATATAGATTGTGAACACTTTCTTTCCCCTCACTCACTGCATTTTAAGGATGTTGGAATTTTGTTTATTTTTAATCAGATATTAAAATCCAACAGTTTCCCTTCCTACCCATTTTCCCAGCCCCACCTCTGATTATTAGAGGTTACTTTTCAAGGATTACAGCAAATAACTGATATGAAAAGATAGGAGATTTGGGTATTTATTCTAAAGCTTAAGTTGGCTTTTCTGCACTTTGATGTATAAGCCTCTTTCTGAGTTTTCTGCAGATGCAGTGAGCAGCACTGTGAAAGTGCCTTCCAAGGCAAAGGTCTACAGGACTGAGACAGAATGCTGAATACCTCCTATCCTTTGGGGATGTCAGAAAGGAAAAGGCTTCTTTCTTAGATTAATGCAGTTGTTTTAAACTGATTTGTTATGGAGTACTTGACTCATTCTTTTAAGGATCTCATTTCTCCTAGAAACCGTGTTCCACAGGTGTCATATTTTCAGCAGGGGTGTGTGCATGTGCCTGCATGTGTTTTAACAAAGGCTAACAGAAAGCAAATTAAATATAACCAAATAACTGTTCTTAGGACCTAGTACAATGAAAAATTGAGGCACTCGGCCAAATCCTTAATCTTCCATACAAAAATGCCTCCCACTTCTCAGGGTATATACATAACCTTAAGAAAATGAAAAGATATCCATTTATCACCAAGATTCCAAAGGCCACACTTTTTCCATATCCACTGACCTTTATTCTCTCTCAATAATCTAACATTTTCATTGATGACATATGACACTTTTCAGAAGTCATCTGAACATGGCTCATCAGAATGGCAGGAGACTCAACATCTAATCCAATCAGATTAATTGTCTCAATAGGTATGCATTGCCTAGATATAGGAAAAGGGACTGGTCCAGACCTGCCTGAGAATTAACATCCTACAGGTGCCCATAGCTAGCAGTTTTTTTATGAAACACATATGATTTGCCTGTTTCACAGTATCACCTCAGGTAGTCACAATACACTGCAACTGAAGAGTCAGAAATCACAAAATCCTGCGTAAGAAAATCAAGGCTCCTGGACTCTGGGGAAAATGAAAAGCAGGATTTCACCACAACCAGTTTGGGCAGACAGGCACTAAAAAAAGACAACTCCTTACCACTGACCAGGGACCCAGCATCCTGAAGATACCCTGTGGCTATGACTTCCAGCACCATAGCACTTCTCTTCGTGGGCCCGTAGATTTACTCTCTATTATATCTACCATGAAACTCTCTCTGTGCAAGAAATTAAAAGCTCCAATAAGTGATCTTATGAAAATTTTCTGCTAATAGTGCTCTGAAAAATGTGTCCTGCTTCATGTATAAATGACTGACAGTGGGGTCTTCAACAGGGTCATTCGCCAGACCAGCCTTTGAGTTCAGTTCCGTGGGTGGCTGACTACAATAAGGACGTTATACATGTCCAGAAGCAAGTACATTTCGGGAGAAATAAACATATCTTTACTTTAGACCAATTACTCCTGAAAATGGCTTTGTTTTACAAAATATTCTCTGACAAGATTTTTCATCAACAGTCTAGTAGTTAACAGATGGGGACATTTTTAAGATATTTAAATCAGTGATGAATCTGTGAAGTGAATGCCAGCACACACCCAAACACAGAGTAATGTAGGATGAATATTGTATGTTTACAGGGCCCCTAAAAGTTCTATTCCTTTTCTGGACTGTGGAAGGAAGTGGGTCCTTTTGTTAGACCATCTAGAAGTCCTCTCTCTAAGCATAGTAGGTTGTTTTTTCTATCATATCCTTGGTTGAAGATTAGGATTAGTCTATTTAATCAGCAACCAGCAGGCAGAATATTTGATTAGAAAAACTCCAATTTACTCAAAGTCAGACAGGCTGACTCCTGCTTACACCAGGTCATGGAATAATACAGCTGGGAAGTTCCTCCAGAGACCCTCTCTCCCTTTCCTGCTTTATAGTAGCCCAAAGTCATGAAGACAGACAGGGGGCAGAGCTGAGGTCTCAACCAGAACTCTACTCCTGCTGCTGCACGGTGCCATCAGTCTTCATTTTCCCCTTTCAGAGCACCTACTCGGAAGAGTCAAGCAAATGAGCAGACAACCAGTGTGTTAGGGTCTAAAACAAGATGAAACGCTGAGTGGCAAGCAAGCAGCAGACCCGAGGATAATCTGGGAGCCACTTTAGCCTCTTTCCTTGTGTTTACTCTAGCATCTGTCTTCGTGAGACTGTCAGGTGTATTTGCTGCTATAAAGTCTTGTGCTCCTTATCTCACAAGTGGCAAAGATCAAAGGGAGAGGATGCGGAGGAAAGGTTGGATGGAGTGAGGCAGATTTGAGAGTCTAAAGAGAAGATTTTAGACCTAATGGGCTTTGGAAAGTATTTGCAAAACCGAACTAGACATTGGCCTGGTTGTCATGGAAACCAGCAGTGCTGAGTAGAGATGAGAGCTCCAGTGAGAAAGGTTCTCCCTCAAGTTCTGGGGGATCATATAAACTCCCAGCCCACCTTTGGGCTTGAAGTCAGCCTGTTCTGCTGCATAGCAAATGCACAACATGGTGCTGAAAATATTTCCAGGGTTAAAAGTATTCTGTAGCTTCCTTTGTTGTGCTAGTTAAAAAAAAAATCCATATATTGTGTTCTGAGCTCCTCCTATCTCTTATCTACTACAGAACAGGAGCAAAGGAGAGAAAGACGGGAGCATCAGTAAAGAATGCATTTGGCAACGTCCTATTGATTTTCACTTCCCGCTTCATCAAATTATAGCAAAAAAAATGTTTTTCACAAACGGTGCTCCTGGGGTGTCAATTGTCAAAATCTGTTTGCTGAAAAACTCCTTTCACAAAAGACCTTATTTTGCCCAGGAAGTAATATTTGGTGTATGAGTACTGCTTACTACTACCTCCCTTTAAGCCCTGAGAATTCAGGTGATGAGATTTGGGTGGTTGTTGTTGTCATCTTAATTCTGAATAATTTCTGTATGTATGTGTATACGTGAATTCCTTTCCGTACATGAGTGCATATGTGCATATGAATGCATATACATGCACACATGTGTATCCTTATATATACATGTTTTAAATCAACTCCTGCATTTTCATTTTCATACTTTCTATTGTTTTTCAGCTGGTACATAATACTACTTAGTAAAAGTGCTTAGTATTTTGTTTTTTATTGGTGAGGGAGTGATTAATGGGCACTATTATTCAGTCAGGTCCACATGTAATCTAGTCCTTAGTATCTTCTCCCCAAATACCTAAAACACAGTCACAGTGCTTTTGTGTAAGTTAACTGACCTCTATCATGTATTTAAGAATTTGCATCTTGAAGCAATTGCTGCAGAATGTAGAGGCTGACTGCAGGGGCCAACCTATTCTGGCAGTAGCGACCCAGAAAGGTTCTGATGGGCAGAGGGACTTTGCTCTCTGCCTTTCCTCTTCCCTGTGTTCCTCTACCTGCAGACTCAGGCTTGCCCTCATGATAGGTAACTGGAGGCTCTGAACAGGGAGGATATCAAGAACCCAAAGTTTCAACAGTGGCAGCATTTAATCGATTTCCATGACTGTAACAGGGCCCAGGCATGCTTTTGACTCTCTCTACCTTGTTTGGACCTTGACGAGTTTTGGCCATACTCTTTGCCCAGGCTCATCACGTCTTCTGCCTCTCAAATTTCCCAAAGATACTTTTCCATCTCTATTGTCTGATTTTCTCACCTCCGATTCCTGGTAACCATTCTGTTCTACCCTTTTACCTGATGAACGATCCAAACTCAATCTCTGTTCTGAATGAATCTTCCTCTTTTGCGAGTACTAGCTAATTACCTTTCAGAATTTCTTCAGTGTGCTTTCCTATAATGCAGAAGTAGATAGACTAAAAAATACATTTCCAAGTCTTCTCTGCAGCCCAGTTACTAGATGGAAATGGTATTTCACCTGTTAAATGCACATGGATGAGATTTAAATGACATGATAGAATCTTTGGGGGCTCTTCTTGCTGGCAAGCAAACCCAAAGAAAGGTCAAGGTTTTTTACAACACCATTCCAGCATCCATTGTCCATAATCCTGGGTGTGGAGAGACAGTTATAGGGAAAGCAATAGCCAAAATCCAACATCAGAGTATTGAGGGGCCATTTATCAATGGCAGTGGTGTCAGTACTGGAAGCTGCCCTATTGCAATCTCACCAATGCATTGAGGAATCAGCCATTTTAGTAAAAGTTTCGGGGGCAGAACAAGTGTTCTGGAAGTCATCACTGAAATCAAGCTTAGAAAACTTTCTCCATGTCTCTCAAATGGTTTAGGGAGGACCTAATTTCATGAATTAAAGAACTTGTGACTTAAAATACATAGAGAAACTTTTGCTTTGCATAATGAACTCTGACTGATACATGAACCAGAGGGTCAGCCAAGAGATGATATAAACAAGCAGTTCTCAACCTGTGGGTTACAACTCCTTCATAACAATGAAAATACATCCTGCGTATCGGATATTTTTATTACTATACATAACAGTAGCAAAATTATAGTTATGAAGTAGCAACGAAAATAATTTTATAGTTGCGGGTCACCACAACATGAGGAATTGTATAAAAGAGTCATGGTATTAGGAGGCATTAGGAAGGTTGAGAACCATTGATATAGACAAAGAACTCAGTGGATGAGAAGTTGACTCACACACAATTGAAAAAGAACAAAAAGCTCCACTGATCTCGTCAGGCAAGGCCCAAAGTCTGAGCTGTCAGAGTGACCAACACAGAGAATGAGCTCGGAGCTTAGAGAAGAAGCTCTTTTCAATTTTTCTTGTTTTATAGGTTGGTTCAAGCCACTGTAATCCTGTTAAGTAGTGATACTAGTGCAAATAAAGAAGATATTCCTAGGCCTCTCTGAGTGAATAGGGCTTGGTAAATATGCCTGGGTTTACTCATTTAGCCTGCAAAAAACATGCGCTTGAAATGTATTTCTGAGATGAAGTTAAATTAAAAGACTATAATGCTTCAGCTCCATCCAGATAAACATAAAAGATGTGAAGATTCTTCTTAGTAAAGTATCTCAAGATTGGGAAAAAAAGTATCCAATGTATATTCAATACTACTACTGACATTAGTATATAATCTCCCACACATTCATAGGAATGGTAAGGCATAACTAGAGTCCAGAAAGAAGGAGGGAAGGAGAAAGAGAGGGGAGAGGAGGGAGAAGGTCAGGAGGAAGGAAGGTGTTTGGGGGATCCAACCTAATGTGCATAATGCAATGATACATTTCTAAACTTCTCAGAATAGAGTATGAATGTTTTTACCACAGCAAGTAAGTAAGCAAGGAGACGGTTATGTTAACCAGTTAGATGTAAGCATTGCACATTGTATGTCAAATCAGTACATTGTACCCCGTAAAGGCATGACTGTACACAGTTATGATTTAATAAAGAGTTTTTTTAAAGGCTATAATGCAAAAAGAGAGAGGATGAGTTGAAAAACAAAAGAATCCCATGCCTTCCGCACCAGCATTGGAGTGGGACCTAGAGAAGCAGTGGCCGTTATGGGCTGGAGCTGTTACTTTCAAGTTATAACTGCTGCCAGACCCACCCACTCAGCATCTGTCTGATCTCCTCAAAGCCTCTGTTCCCTCTTTGGGTCCCAGATAGTGAAGAGGAATGTTAAGAAGCACTATAAGATATAAGGTGCTTTATGTATATTATTTTATTTAATCTATGAAGCAAATACTATTGCCCTTTTAAAGGTGACAGCTGAAACCGATTAAGGAGTATGACAGGTCTACTCAGAGCCACGTCTGTAACCCCTATGTGTCTCTCCTCACCCCCATAGATTTTCCATTCCTTTAGGACTAACTGACAGAACAACTTTCAGTGGAACATGAATGTATTTTTTTTCAATTTCTCATTTCCATGGTAATCTCTGGACTTGGCTCAAAATAAGTTTCCAATTGAAGTCTGGTCTATGATACATTTGGCCTTTCTGGTCTAGGGCAGTGGCTTAGGATTTCTGAAGATGCTCACAGAATATATGTATTATATACTGTATTTATAAGAGGGAAAGTGTCCCCCCTCTTCCATGTGCCTTGAGTGTCAGCATTGGCCCTGGAACCAGAGCTGCTCAGTCATCTCCTGGAGTCTGACATGCCAGGGAGGTCCCCTGCTATGCTTCACCAGCACCTGTCTCCTGTTCTGCATTAGTGCTAGAGAGGGAAGGGCTATGCTAACAGGAAAGGAGCTTTCCAGATAGAATTTTAAGGAGACAAGAGAACTTAAAATAACTCTTAATTATGTGTGGGAGAACATATTGAAAGGAAATAAGGAAAATTATCAAATAATGAGAGAAGGTTTTAGATATAATGAAATGTCCCCATTGCTGCTATTTACATACATTTCTCATAGGTGTGTTAGGCTTGTTTCATTGCATTCTGTTATTTTTCTGCTGAGGCTGCCCATTTCTCTCTCACATCACATGGCCCTTCCCTTAGAGACCAACTCAGTTCTGGTTTCCATTATCTTGAAACAGGCAGCTTCTCAGTTAGGAAAACAAAACTAGGAAGGGGAGCCTTGACTTTAGGCAGGAGGGAGAAGGAAGCCCTGTCCTTCTCGGGTCCCACTCCCTCAAGTCTAGGCCCAGGCTCTGACCTCTGTGTGCCAGGAGGTTGGCTGCCTCACATAGGCACATCAGGAGTTAAAGTGAGTTGACCTTTCCCTTGAAACCCAATTTTCTGGACCTGTGGGGTTTTTTTGTATTTGTCTTTCTTTTATTACCTCCCAATATACAGTTGATGCTTGAATCACACAGGTTAGAGACACTCACCAACAAAACAAATAATCAATTAACACATATTTTGTGTGTTATATACTCTCTATATACAATAAAATAGAGAATGAATAGCAAATGTTATTGAGAATAACAGAAGGAGGAGAAGATATATTCCCTACTCATTAAGCATAAGTGGATCATCACAAAGATCTTCATCTTTGTCTTCATGCTGAGCAGGCTGAGAAAGAAGAGCAGGAGCTGGTCTTGCCATCTCACTCATTGCAGAAGCCAATGAAATTCCACATATAAGTGAACCAATGCAATTCAAACCCATGTTGTTTAAGGGCCAACTGTATGAGGTTGTACTTAGTTAAGTTTATAATCATGACCTAGAAAAAGTGCCACATACCTCATTGCTGACCATCACTCTGGTCACCTTCAAAGGACTCCCTTTGGAGTAGTGACCGTAATGACATTCAGCACTGTGGTATACAGCATTTTTTTCTAGGATGAGTTCAGGAACTTAATTGTCAGACCTCACATTTCATAATAAAAATAATAACTAACATTTACTGAAAACTTACTATGTGAAGGGACTATGAACTATGGTAATTTCAGGGAAGAAACTAATTCAGTGGTCATCAGTGTCCCTATGCCATAGATGAAGAAAGACTCAGGGAGAAAGTGAGTCAGGGGTAAATTCAAACAGCCAAAAATGGACAGAATGGTAACTTAAGTCTTTCTAACAACAGAAACATTCTTAACTACTTAACGACACCAGAAGACCTAGACTTTCCCCGTTGGCCTTATCTCACCCCTGTTATGGAATAATGAAGAATTAGGTATTAACACTTGGTCAGATTATGATTTGGAATATGTAGAAGACCAACAGGGAATTATAAAGAATAACTAACTTGAGAACTCTAAGAATAAGGTGAAATTTAGGAGACAAGGTTTGGGGACCCAGAAGATCTTTTCTATTGTCTTACATTATCAACCATGAAGAATTTGGGTTTTATTAACAACAAGATGTTAGTTTTCCCATATGAATGAGGCATTGTGGCCCATTGTATGGCTTGGGGATAGAGAAGAGACCCCTTTGAAAAATCAGGATTTCATAAGGAGTTAGCGACACATCTGGACTTTACTTGGTGCTTTTGACTTTCTAGTATGAAATAAATGACTGCAGCCATATGAAAATTTTCTCCCAAGATCATATAGCACACATATGTCAGAGAGCTTCAAGGAAATGGGGAATTGAATGATTTATAAATACTCACATATTATTCATATTATGCCTCACAGAAAGAAGCTGGCTGCTGATTATATTTTCTAAAAGACAGCCAATTAAAAAAAAGCCAAGCAAGCAAGGGTCATGCTCAGGAGGACGTTCATACTAACCATTCGAGAGCTTTATAGAAATACCAAGGTGGGGCGGCGCCTGTGGCTCAGCGAGTAGGGCACCAGCCCCATGTACCGAAGGTGGAGTGTTCAAACTCGGCCCTGACTGAACTGCAAAAAAAAAAGAAAAATAGTCCAGTGTTGTGGTGGGCACCTATAGTCCCAGCTACTCAGGAGGCTGAGACAAGAGAATCGCCTAAGCCCAGGAGTTGGAGGTTGCCGTGGGCTGTGTGATGCCAGGGTACTCTACCAAGGGTGATAAAGTGAGACTCTGTCTCTACAAAAAAAAAGAAACGAAAAGAAACACCAAAGTGATTCATGAACGTATTTAACCAGTCCACACATAGCAATGCAATGCATTGCCTGAGCTAGACACGATGCTGGGCACCAAACCGTCAGATTCTTAGAACTTTCGACATGCTCCATCATGAGCTAGAAAATACCTATGAATAGTGCCAACAGAATAGAACTAGCAAATCAAAAAGGCTAAGTATTGTTATTAAAATCAAGCCAATTGTTTACCCAAGTGGAGCCCCAACTTTATATGTCAGTCATGTTTGGGTATTCTTCAAGTGCCTACCTCTAACCTCGAAATGAATTTCTGTTTGCCCAATTACGGCTATAAGCAGCAAGCGGGTAAGAAACTAAGTCACAACGGTTTGGTCCTACATTTCAGAATTAGTAGCACAGGCTCAATTTCTTCCACATCTGAACACCCTAACTTTGATACATAGGAAGTAGTGAATGTGAACAGACACACTCGGGCCTGCATGCAGTTCTTATTAGCACTAGTCCTCTATCTAGACTTTGCCCTATTATTTCTCTAGACTTGTTCAATTCATTCTCATAAATATGTTTTTGAACGATTTGCTTTTCGCCATCATCTGTCCAGGTTTGTGTTTACAGGCCTTTTGATGTTAACTTTGTACTCCTCTGCTAGCTTCTTTTCAATTAGCTTATTTAAAGAATTCTTTGAAATGAAAAGTCCCATGTTAAGTGTGCAGCATTAACTCTACTTACTCTGCAAACAAGTAGCGTGAAGGTCACGAAAAGCTAAACATATTAAAACAGAAGCAAACAGGGAAAAGGCAATTTCCAAAAGAAGACAAAATTTAGTAACAATAATACTAATGATATCTGATGGTTTAGTTCCTCCTTTTCATTCGCCACCTTAGAAATATTGACTCATTTGTCCTTAGAAAATCACACAAAGCTGAATGAAGAAAAGCTACAGTTTGTACAAGACAGAAAGTGAATTTGAATGCTTGCCCCAAACTCTCAGAACAGAAGAAGAAAAAAACCAGCATCTGATGTTGATTTGCACATTTCCTAGATTGCCTTCCCAGAAGATACAGCCTTCGAATAAGACAAATGAATGGCAAACTATCTTGAGTAGCAGAGGAACAGAAGTCGAGTGTAGTGTGAAAATTCCTGAGTGCCTCTCTCTGCTTTCTCTGTTTATTCTAATCAGTGGAAATTTAGAAGTGCTTTGGAGACAATTCCCAGACCATCCTATCTACGTTCAAGAAAGTAGCCTCCATACGGCATATACCTGTCTTAGCAGATGATTTCATGAACAGAAGCAGTAATGGGCAATCCTTTCCTGGACATCCACTAAATCTTCTCTCCCAATTGAGGTATCACCACTGAGGTGATGGCTCCTTTCAGGAACTGAAGAAGGTGACCACATGAACATTTTTTTGTTTTTCTTTTTTGTTGCTATAACCAAATATCTAAGGCTGGGTAAATTACAAAGAACAGAAATTTCTTTTGTACAGTTCTGCAGGTGAGGAAGATGAAGAACACAGTGCCAGCACCTGGAGAAGACCTTCTCACTGCATCAGAACACAACAGTGAGAGGGGATGAGCATTTGACCAGCTCAGGTCTCTCGTCTTCTTATAAAGTCATCAGTCCCCTTATAGGCGCATCATCCTGATGACTATCTAATCCTAATAACTTCTCAAAGGCCTCATCTCCAAATGTCATCAACATATGAATTACAGGGTTAACTTTCCAATACATGGGGTTTGGGGAACACTGAAACCATAGCAGTAGCTGTGCAGGGTAGCAGTCCTGTGCAGAAGCCCTCACTACACAATTCATCGAGGTCTGCTAAGGACAGACAACTCACAGAGCCTGGAATGGAATAGCGGCCATCTTTATGATTCTAGAAGTAGGGGCTGCACACATTTCACATTAACAAACATAGGGAAGGATCAGGAATTTATCTAAAAAGGGTCTGAAAAGCTTTTTGAAAAAAACTGCATAAATTTTATTTTTAAAAAGCCTTGAAATATCCTGGAGAATTTTCCTAGCCCATCACTTCTCTGCCTCGAAGTATTTCACCAGTTGACCCAAACAATGCTTGGGACCATGCAGTGGTACTGCAAGAATCTTATGAAAGAGATTTCTAAGCTCCTTTTAGTTTCTCATTCCTCTAAAACTCTTCACTCATAAGACATTCATATTGAACTAAACATACTAATGATTTTGTTCAAGTTAGACATGTCAAATATATTGAAGTTCTTGAATTTGCTCCATATTAGTAGAATTGATATATTTGCTGCATTAATTCTAACTTATTAACTAAAAAAAAAATACTCCTTGTTTGGTTTGTCTTCAGTGCCTTCCTCTATAAACAGGAAATAAGCTAGACTTATTTTCTTCTGAACTTGAACACATTAGAAGTACCTGGAGAGTGTTTGTTAAAATGCACATTCTTAGCCGGGCACAGTGGGAGGCTGAGGCAGGTGGATTGCCTGAGCTCACAGGATTGAGACCAGCCTGAGCCAAAGCCAGACTTCGTCTCTAAAAATAGCCAGGCATTGTGGCAGGTGCCTGCAGTCCCAGGAGGTTGAGTCAAGAGAATCACTTGAGCCCAAGAGTTTGAGGTTGCTGTGAGCTATGATGCTACAGTTCTCTACACAGGGTGACAAAATGAGACTGTCTCAAAATAAAAAATGCAGATTCTGGGCCCTACTCCTTGAGTTTCTGATTCAGGTCTAGGGTAGAGCCTCAGAATTTGCATTTGTAATGAAGTCCCACGTAATGCTGTTGTTGCTGCTCCTGGACCACGCTTCAAGTACCACTGGGCTAGAAGGTAGCTAAGATATATTTTGACTTTAATTATCTGTTTCTTATGGTTACCACTTGGTGGAAGAAAGTGGAGACTTCAGTTCAATGGCCAGGAGCTGTGGTTCATGCTGGTGATCTTGGGAGGCAAAGGTAAGAGGACCACTTGATGTCAGGAATTTAAGATGAGCCTGAACAAGAGAGAGATCATGTGTCAACTAAAAATAGAAAAATTAACAGGCTTAGTGGCTAGTGGTGACCACCTGTGTAGTCCCCACTACTTGGGATCCCTTGAGCCCAGTAGTTTAAGGTTGCAGTGAGCTCTGATGACTCCACTGCACTCTTGCCCAGATGACAGAGGGAGACTCTGCTCAAAAAAAAAAAAAGTTAAAAAAGGAAAAAGAAAACTTTTATGAACTCATACAGTATATTTAGTCACCTGATTTTTGACAAAGGCGACACTGTACTTCAGTGGGAAAAGAATGGTCATTTCAAACATGTTCAAATTGATAAGTCATCAGAGAAATGCAAATTAAAACTATGAGATGCTACTTACCCAATCAGAATAATTAAAATGAAAAAGACCAGTGATACCAAGTGTTGGCAAGGCTTTGGAACAACATTAACTCTCATATACTGCTAATGCAAGTGAATATTGCTATAACCACTTTAGAGAATGTTTAGCAGAACACATTAAGGCTGAACATAGGCACGTACTACAAATGAACAATTCCACTCTTAGTTACATACACAGGGGAAATATGTACATATGCTCACAAAAGCATGCACTATCATGCTCAGAATAGTATTCTTCAAATTGTTAGGCAGTTAGCTAAAATAGCTCTCCTGAGGAAGGAGGACAAGAGTTGAGCCCTCAGGCTGCCATTTTGGGGCCACCCGCCTTAATTTTGTCCCAAGCAATTGTTCACATGTAGGGAGGAGGGATCACTCTACCAATCTGTGAATCAGAACTTAGCATGCCAACTTCTAAAGGAAGTAATAGACTCTCTGGCCTAACTACTGGTACTATGGTGTCTTAAGGGTGATCCAAAACAGCCTTGAGACTAATTATCCATGTGGTCCACCCCACATGGGTTCTCAAGGAGGCTTATAGAAGGTCCCCATGTGCAGTAGGACTCTGGTTCCAAGGTGACCTCTGAATCACAAGGTAGGCCTGACCCCGGCAGTATAAAAGAGAACCACTGGCCATAACTCTTGTCTCTTTGCCTATTTGCCCTAGTAATGGAGACCCATTCGCTGTCTATAGCAAACATATTTTGTTCTGTAAATCTATATCTTGTGCTTACTCTATAAACCTACCTCAATAAACTTTATTTCATACTTGCCTTACTTTGGGGTATCTAGTCATTTTTCAACCAAGAGTGCTCCAAGAACCAAGGAACCAGGCAGCTGCCTGAAGCTCTGACATTTTAGGAGACAAGCAGCTGCCATGAAACCCAACATTTAGCCAGAAAATAGGCACTACCAAACTGCTCATCAATGGTAGAATCTATAAATAAATTATAGCATATTCATATAATGAGATATTCTTCAATGTGCATGAATATGCAACAATATGAATACATCTCACAAACCTGGTGCTGAGTGAAAGGAGATAGTCACTCAAATATCCTTAATATGATCTGATTCATAGTAAGTTCTTAAAAAGGCAAAATTTATGTTTTAAACATCACTTTTCTGATAGTGAGGCACATGCGTGTGCTTCAGTAGTGCTGGTAAATATTGCTCCTTGATCTAAGTGCTGGTTAGTAATAAAAGAAAAACTTTACATTTAAATTGTAAAGAATTTGTTTGAGTGTTCAGTGATTCACAAATTGGGGTATCATCAGCTCACAAGCAGCAAGCCGGGAGGGGCTAGAGAGAAAACTAATGAGGTGGTTGCAGAAGCAAGACAAAGAAAATCATTTGTACTGGTTAAAATGCAAAGGTCCTAGCTAGAGGTTACTTGGTGGTTCTCACTGGTGCAGTTTTTAATCTGCAATTTGCTGTTTACCTTGGGCTTTGGTTTAAGCCACATAGAAATTTAAAGTGCCAGAGCCACCCTAGTCTAATGACCTTCCCCTTAGATTTTTCTCAACTTTACATGTTTTCATACTGCGAGCATTCAATGATCTACGCACGTGTGATATGTGCACTTAGCTACTTATTTATGCGTCGTTTTAAACACTCATTATGAGATTTGTTTCACTTTCCCTTCAGGCATTCAGTTTGGTTCTTGCATCTGTTTAGTTCTACTAAGTCCCTTTGGTTTCAGTTGAAATCCATTGTTTTCTTTGCTCTTCCATTGCTCAGATTCTTCTTTTTTAAGATAAAAAATTGTTTCCTCACCTCTGC
The DNA here is from genome assembly GCA_963573935.1 of Arctocebus calabarensis. Lineage (NCBI taxonomy): Eukaryota > Metazoa > Chordata > Mammalia > Primates > Lorisidae > Arctocebus > Arctocebus calabarensis. The sequence continues at coordinate 64,808 of CAUYON010135759.1, forward strand.
TTCTTGGATTTGTCTTTCTAACACTTTAATTGAAGATCTATTTGCATGTAGTACCATGGATTTAAATACCATATATATTGGCAAATTTTCGAATCTGACTTTTCCGATAGACTCCAAAATACCATTGGAGTATCCATTTCCTCCCAATCTGCTTCTCCTTTGGTCTTACTCATCTGAGGAGGACTACCTTATCAGTTGCTAAAGCTGAAAGCCTAGACGCCCTCCCTGGTCTTTTCTGTCTCCACTTTTACCACACAAATTCCTCACATCCTACTTATTTTTAACCATACTTTTCTGGTGGGGATATTATATTCTCTTGCATTTCACCATTATCTCTTGCTGTTATCTCACAAACTGTTCTAGTCTGCTATCTGGATTTTGTGATTTTAGTCTTCTTTCTATGTTTGTTTTTTTGTTTTATTTAGCAGGTCCGGGCTGGGTTCAAACCCATCAGCCTGGGTGCATGTTGCTGGCGCCCTAACCACTGAGCTACGGTTCTAGTCTTGACCCCAACATAAATTCATACTGTACTGACCTCCTGCTTCAGACCCTCCTCGAAGGACCCAGCATAACCATTAAGGATAAGGTGGGAAGGCACAGGAAAGGAGGGATAAATGGGTACAATGCACACTCTCTGCAAGGAGGGTAATGGGTACATTTTGACTCAAACTGTACAGAAGTAACGTATATAATCAAAACATTTTACTCCCAATATTCTGAAATAATAATTTAACAAAGAAAAAAGGATTAAGTCTATACTCTTCACCCCAATATCCAAAAGCTTTTAACAGACCTTCCTATCAACTAATTTCTTCACTTCATTTCACCACTGCTCATTTGATCTAGTTGGGGTCCTTCCCTACTTAGGACCTTTACGCCTGCCATCTACCTGGAATATTCTATCCCCCAAATCTGCCTAGCTAGACTTTCTTATTATTCAGGTCTCTTCAGCCTTTCTTGGCCACAGAATTTGTAAATTTTTTCTCAACTCCTGGTCCTCACTCTATTATATTGCCTTGCTTCAACATTCTTCATAACATTTTTCACGATGTGAAATTAACTTGCCATGTCCCAGCACCTTGCATATATTAAGCACTCAATAAACATGTGTAAGAGGAATTAATGAACTGTAAACCTCAATAGGATATAAAACATAATTTCACTATCTTACCCAACATTTCTGGCTTCTTTGGAGAAGTACGCTAGACTCTGTTCCCCATTACTTTGGTAGGAAAGTGTTCCCAAATGACTTCATGCATTTATATATATCTCATCTGACAGCTGAGCAATGTTCAACAGCTGCATCTCTGGGTGTCACACTGAGCGTTAACAGGCAACAAGTCATGAACTCAAGGAAAGGAGGCAAGGCAGGAGCCTCGGGCATGCTTCAGCTGTCAGTGTAAGATCAACATCTGAAACTAAGGAGGGGGTTTGTGACTCAGAAAGTCATGAGAGGTCCTCAGGAGAAGGACCTCGATGTTAGACCAACATTTGCTGATGCCAGGGAGTTCTAGCATCTTTTCTGTTTAGAAGAATCAGTCTCCAAGTTTGGGTCACCTTGAGGTGGACCTAAGTACCATGTTGTGTGAGAAAAAATGGTTACAGTAGGAAGCAAGGGGTGGGTAGTAGCATTCTTGCTTACAAAGGCAAATTCTGATCTGAAAAGGATGGCCATGTACCATAGAACAAAAGTCTGGCAAACATGTTTGATTTGAAAGAAACAGATCTTCAAAATGTTAATCAAACCTACAAGGTATTTTAGAGCTAGAGTTTTCTGCCAAGTCCATTAACTCCTTTTTTTAGTTTCTTTCTTTCTTTCTTTTTTTATTTTTATATAAACTTGAACAACTGGGGTTGCCTTTAAAGCAGGTCAAAAAAGGGAGATTTAACCACTGCATATATCCAGTTTTCACTGTCTCATCAGACCAAATCCCATGGTCTTGGTGTCCATCCCTTGGCTTAGAAGATGCGGCTGGGAGCATTGCTGCAGCTGCTGTTACTCAAATCTACTCCTTCCTATACCTCTGCTGTGGGTCCCTGGCAGGCTGGAAGGAGCAAGGAAACAAACAACCATTACTCTCCAGAGCAGTTGGTACAAATAAACCCCAGGCCATTGTGATGTTATTGGGACATAAACCAATGAATAGATGCTGCATTCATACCCTTCTGGAAATGGAAATGTGCCCTAATTAAAGCAGACGCAACAGCTCCATAGACATAGCCAGACAGCAAATGAAGGAGCTGGCTGCCTGATTCCTCAGCTTTCAGGTTATAGCAATGCGCACATGGAGGACATAAACTCATGTACAACTCAGTGTTCTCCACTTTAAATGATTGAACTTTTGCTTACGTAGCCTCTAAAAGGTGTGTATACAAGGAATATTGAATCTTAGGATACATTTAATTAATTCTCCCATTCAGGGAAGGAATCCCTGATAGCATTCCTTACATCTTGTAACCTGCCTACCAGGGGCGCTAACCAAAGGCAGCACTAAGGCTGGACTTAGTTCCCTGGATTGACCCCAAGAGGTCAGAAATCCATGAAGGGGCAGCAGATTCTGTCTGCCATTTCAGAGAGTTATGGACCAGCAACCAATTTCAACTTTAGAGCCCTGGTATACAGAAGGTAAATGGAGCCTGCTGCAATATAACAGGTTTGTATCCTCTCTTCTTAGCTAATTAAGGTTTTGTCTGGAAAATAAATGAACACATAATGAATTTAGGATGTGCTTATGTATTTGGTGTTCAACAAATCTAAAAATAGTAACTCAGTGCAAAATTGACATAAAAAATTCTCCATACTGTTTGCTTGAAATGCCCTGTGGAAAGACAAACACTGTCCCTTCTAGCAAACTCTCACCCTCTCCCCAAATATATGTCAGTATTGGGACAAAGCAGAGTAGAACCTATACAAACAAGGAGCCACAAAATGTGACACATGGGCAAAGACCGGACAGAGTAAATGGAAATGGGTAGATAGGTGTGGCAGCTTTTAGAAAATGTTCTTAATTTTTATTTACATTCCTCACAATAAGAAACAGAGTGTACGTTTTCTTTCTTGAATTTGTGTGGGCTTGTGACTGCTTTGATGAACAGAGTATGATAGAAATGATATCATGTGACCCCCAAGGCTAGATCAGAAGAGACCAGTTAGTTTCTACCTGGTCCTCTTGGGACATCTGCCCTGGGGGAAAGCTGGTGCCATGTAAGGAGCCCAGCTTCCCTGAGACCACCATACTTGAGAGGCCACAGGCGAGAGGTCAGGCCAACCATCCATGCTAAGTTCTCAGCCAACAGTCAGTGTCCCCCGCCAGCCATGTGAATAAAGTGTCTAAAACATCCAGCCCACCTAAGCCTTCAGATGACTGCACAACAGCTAACTGAAACTTCACGAGAACACCCAAGCCAAAACCACCCTTACTTTCTGACCCACAAAATCGTGAGCAAAACAATATGATTGTTTTAAGTCCTAAGTTTTGGAACAATGATATTTTAATTATTGAATGGAAAGACGTTCTTGCCTCTGGCTTCTGATGATGGATTCCTGCCCATTAACTCTGACCACAGAGCATCCTTAGTGGTGGCATCTCCTTGACTACTAGACCCAGCCTCTGAGTGAAGCCTGCACTGGACAGTCAGGACCACTTCTGGGCAGCATTGTTTACTCTAGTCTGAGCTGAACTCAACTTTCACCCGTCTGTCCTAGTTCTGCCTTCTGATGCCTGAAAACATCTTCCTTCTTCTTCTCTGTGACATCAGAAAAGATTATGCAAATATAATAGGTCAATAGAAAAAGAAAAGCCTTCTTTGTTCACAGGTCCTTTGAAGCATTAAGACATTAAAGAAGTGTTCTCTCCTGAGATCTCCCTGAGGGTCATAACATTTACACTTTCTTTGCATATGTACTCCTGTGCAAAAAATGGAGAAAATGACTATATGTGAAAAAAACTGTTCATATTAAAGACCTTTTTCTTTAATTGCATTAAAAATGCTCAGAACGCAAAAATCAAGAAGAAAATTGCACACTGAAATAAATTTGGGGTAGGTTAGAGAATTAAATGCAAACGGTTCAATTTATTCATTAAAAAAATGAAGAAATATTCTGATGAGTAAATTTTGCAACTGAAGGAGGGCATAACTTTTTCAGCATGACTTTCTCAGTATAACTTCAAAGACGGTGAAGAAAAATTGGTAGAACTGATTACATACAAACTCAGAACTTTTGCATAATAAAAATATTTCCCCAAAATTAAAAGACTATTGACAAACTAGATGAAAAATATTTCTGGTATACAGTAAGACAAAAGATTAGGATCCTTATTATGTTTTTCTTTAATTTCCAGTTAATACAAAAATGAACATTCTGATAGGAAAAATATGTATCCACAAGAAAAGAAGAAAAATGAGAAATTTTCTATGGAAAAAGTACAAGTGAAGAGAGGCAGCGAGATGGCTTACTGAGGACATCAGTTTCTAGATTGTCTCAGAATGTAGGACGTTTTCCATGAAAAAAAAATATAGCTCAGCTATAATTCAGAGGGTAAAGTGCCATAACCTACTGGAGATTCTACAGGAAGAAGTTATGGAGCAGAAAAAGAGCAAGCTTTCAGCAGAATGGGTAGGGTGGGGGGTTTGTTTCTCCCTTCCTTACACCTAGGGAAGCAGATAGGCTCCAGAGCTCTTGGAGAAGTTTTCTACCCTCGTAAGCCCAAAAGCTGCTGCCACCAGTGAACTGGGAACTTCTTGAAAATAAAGCACTAGTCTGCCAGCCCCATCAGGGTCACTCCCCATCAGAACTTACCTGAGCCAACATTGCAAGCATCATATTGCTTCTCCACCACTGTGTGCCTTTGTCCTCCCCAGGGAGCTTCAGCCCTTCAGTTTTTGTGTCACTGATCCTTAAAGAGACATTTCCCAACCCTTACCCAGACTGCATTGGCCCCAGGGCCTGGTAAGTCATGAGGGAATTGTGTAATCTCATGACTTGGATATTATGAAGTGGATAATACGAATCTCAGAACTTGGATATTATGGGTGGACTGCATTCCAAGGAGAGGAACAAAAGGAAGCAGAGTGCCATTCAGACTCTTCTTCTCTACCCCACTCACCATTGCTGAGTGGCACAGATACCTCAAGAGATGATCAAGCTAGGGCTCTTGGGAGCAGTTGCTTCCGCTCTGGTGGCATGCCTACTACCAATGAGGCTCCCACATAAAGTGGGCTCACTCTTTTCTACTTAAAGACCTACAGTGGACCAGGAAGTGCTCAGGCTCTGAGCTCCCTGCTTGTCAGCCTTCCCTAGTGCTGCCTCACCTCACTGCCCCAGCAAAGCAGGAAATATCCTTAGGTGTAAGAGCATTAGGCCTAGCTGATACTAAGGAATCAGGAAACAAGCCTGCAGAGATTCCACATCCCCAGGACTCAATTGGGCTGCTCAAGGGACACAGAGGAAGATCTATGAACTAACCTTCTAGCAGAGCTTTAGTGCTTTTAAGGCCATTCTCTTCTCCTTCAGGAATCTCTTTAATTTGGATGTTCAATCTTTTAAAGTAATTCCACAACTCTCTCAGGGAATATTGTTATTTTGCTCTCTTTTTTCCCCTGCCTCTTTGAATGATTAGGCTAGTTCAAAAGTCTTGTCTTCAATTTCTGAAATTCTTTCTTCCCCATGTTCTACTCTGTTACTGGGCTCTCTACTGTGTTTTGAAGCTCCTTGAATGAATGTCTCTTTCAATTCCTTTAAGCTCTACTATATCTTTCCTAATTATATCCAGATCCTTCGTGACTTTGTCTTTAATTTCACTAATTTCCTGAGACAATTTTTGAATTACTTTTTGGTTTTCTTTTTCTATCTTCTCCTCAATTCCACACATCTTATTTCCCATCCGTAGTCTGAATTCTATTTCTGACATTTCAACAATCTCTTGGGGGAGCTGATCTGCTCTGAGTTTTCATGTTGCCAGGATTCTTCTGCACTGTAACCTTGGGAGACGAGGGAGCCCCATGTGGGCAGCACTGAGAGTGCAGTGAGGGTCTGAGCTGCAGCACACTCACAGACCATCCCTCACCCACAAGAAGTCCATCCTTTCAGTCCAGTATGGGATCCTGTCCGGGAAGCTCCCAGCCCACGGCACCACTGCTGGTGAGTTCAGCTAGGTGGGGCTTCTGCTTGTGGTCAGGTGCTGGAAGTAGACCCATTGGGTAGGGGAAGAGGGAGATGAGTAGAACCCACTCCCAACAGCCCAATCTGTGCACCCCAGAGAGCCCCACCGACATAAGCAGAGTTTTTGGCTCAGTGGGACCACTCAAGCACCTCCCTGGTAGCTTTTCCCAGTGACCTGGGAGACAACCCTTGAACCCTACTGCAACAGCTCTTGTGATCATTTTATGGAACCTGAAAGAAGATTTCTCTGACCTACCCCTGCCTAGCCTTGCTTCTCCACCCACAACTGGTTTGGAGGAGAATAAAGAGTCCCTGGGAACTCCAGGGCCCTGCCTACCACTGTGGCATTCAACTGATTCTCCCAAGGGGCTAGAGTTGGTCCCAGGTCCTAGAAAATAATACTAAAGCTGGACCTTTCCTGCTGTGGGGAGGACAACATGTACACTCCATTACAGCATTTACAGATTCAATTAAGCAGACTGTGGCTGTTTCTTACTCACAAGGAACACCTACATCTCAGATATTAAACTACATGTCTAAATATTATTCACACTGTTAAGAAGACCACAGGTTTGGGAAAGATCTCCATTTTCCTCACTAAAAAGAAACAGGAAATCTGCCTACAAATAGAGTATACCACAGCTATAGTCTATAAATAATTAGCAACTGAGACAACTACCACACTAATGTATCTATCCAGAAACTAGATCCCCAAAGTACCCACAAGCAAAGCCAAAGACCCTTACCCAGCATATGCTACAGACACACCCTTAAAAGTGAGGGGAAACAAATGAACCTAACAGACATTTACAGAATATTCTGACAAAATCCTAGTGAATATACATTATTCTAATCAGCATATGGAATATTTTCCAAGACTGATCATATCATAGGCCACAAATTGCACGTTAAAACTACAATCTAGTAAGAGGAAGGAAGATGGCCAACTAGAGGCAGCTTTCACCAGAGGTTCCTGTCCAGAAGGAGAGATACTGGACAGAAGTGAATTCAGTGGAGCCAAAGGTGGGGAGCTGAGCTAAGAAAAAAGATAAACAAATACACATCATCTCAGCTGAGGGACGTTATGACTTCAAAAAACAGATTCAGATAGTAGATAGTTTCAGAACCCCAGTAAGAGTCAATCTAAAGAAACCATCCCCTAGACACATTGTGATTAACTTTATCAAAGTTAATATGAAGGAGAAAATCCTGCAAGCAACCAGATGTAAGAAAAGCATTACTTACAAAGGGAGAAATATTAGAATGACTACAGATCTTTCTGCTGAAACTTCAAGCCAGAAAGAGGATGCTCATTGACCTTCAGTCTTCTAAAACAAAAGAACTTTCAGCCCAGGATCCTGCATCCAGCTAAAATGAGTTTAATTTGTGGTGGAGAAATTAAATACTTTACTGACATAAACATAGTGAGAAAATTTGCCATAACTAAACCAGCTCTCCAGGAACTACTCAGACCCATTTTTTCATAATGATCAGCACAATGATCTATCACCAAAGTAAACTCATCCAGAAAATTTCCACAATGGTGAAAGGATTAAATATATGCACTTGGCCTTTGAAAAACATCATGGCCAAAACACTACCTTACCTATAAATTCTCTCAATTAAAATGAATGGCTTAAATTGTCCTCTAAAGAGGCACAGGTTAGCTGACTGGATACAAAAACTCAGGCCAGGTATCTGTTTTGAACAATAGACTTATCTTACCTCAAAAGAATAAAAAAAGACAGAGGGTGAAGGAATGGACATCTATTAAATATAGGCAAATGGAAACCAGAAAAAAGCAAGGTTTGCAATTCAATTTGCAGATATGATGGGATTTAAACCAACAAAGACAAGGAAAGACAAGGATGGACACTATATGTTTGTCACAGGAAACACTCTACATGAAGAGATTTCAATAATTAACATATATGTGCCTACCTGAATGCTCCTCAATTTATAAAGAAAACCCTAACAGATATGAACAATTTGATATCTTCCTACAATATAATAGTTGGAGATTTTAATACCCTTTTGTCAGTTTTTGATAGATCCTCCAAGAAACTAAGCCAAACAGTGGACTTAAAATTGACCCTAGAACAAATGGACTTACTAGACATCTACAAAACATTTTATCCTAATAAAACCGAATTCACATTCTTCTCATCAGCCTATCCTCCAAAATTAATCATATCTTAGGACACAAGTCAAACCTCAACAAATTTAAAAGAATAGACACTATTCTTTGTATCTTCTTAAATCATAATGGAATAAAAGTTGAAGTCAACAGCAACAGAAATCTTCATACTCAAACAAAGTCATGGAAACTAAATAAACTTAGGCTGATGATAGCTGGGTCAAAGACAAGATTAAGAAGGAAATCATCAAATTTTTGGAACTAAATTGTAATGAAGACACAAATTATCAAAACCTGTGGGATACTGCAAAGGCAGTCCTTAGAGGAAAATTTATAGCATTAGAACTTTCAAGAAAATTAAAAGAGAGAAAGTCAGCAATTTAATGGGTCATTTCAAGAACTGGGAAAAGAAAGAACAATGCAATCCTAAACCCAGCAGAAGAAAAGAAATAACCAGAATTAGAGCAGATTTAAATGAAATTGAAAACAAAAGAATTATTCAAAAGGTCAATGAAACAGAAAGTTGGTTCCTTGAAAAGATTAATAAAATTGATAAAACTTTCAACCAGAAACACGAAAGTAAAATCACTAACATCGATCAGAAATAACAATGGAGAAATAACAGATACCATAGAAATTTTAAAAATCCTCAATGATTAATACAAAATACTCTATTCTCAGAAATATGAAAATCTGGAGGAAATAGTAAACTTCCTAAACTCAACCAGAAAGGATTAGAAATTTTGAATAGACCTATATCAATCACTGAAATAGCATCAACTATAAAATCTTCCAAAAAAGAAAAGTCTGGCACCAGATGGCTTCACATCAGAATTCTACCAAACCTTCAAGGAAGAACTAGTATCTATATTACATAACCTTTCCCAAAACATAGAAGAAGAAAGAATTCTCCTCAACACATTCTGTGAAGCAAATATCACCTTAATACCCAAACCAGGAAAAGACACAACAAGGAAAGAAAACTATAGAACAATATCATTAATGAATATTGATGCAAAAATATTCAATAAGATTCTAGCAAAAAGAATTCATGGACACATCAAAAAACGTATACAACATGGAGTGGCACCTGTGCCTCAAAGGAGTAGGGTGCTGGTCCCATATGCCAGAAGTGGCAGGTTCAAACCAAGCCCCAGCCAAAAACTGTAAAAAAAAAAAATTATAAAACATGATCAAGTTGGTTTTATCCCAGGGCTACAAGGTTGGTAAAAAAAAAAAAATACATAAATCTATAAATATACCACATAAATAAAATAAAAAACAAAGACCATATGATTCTCTCAACTGATTCAGAAAAGCTTTTGATAATGTTCAGCATCCTTTCATGATTAGAACACTTAAGAAAATAGGATTAGACATGACATTTCTTAAATTGATAGAGGCCATCTACAGCAAACCCACAGCCAACATCTGCCAATATTGAATGGAATAAAATTGAAAACATTTACATTCAGATCTGGAACTAGACAAGGATGCCCATTGTCACCATTGCTATTCAACATAGTAATGAAAGTCCTAGCCATCATAATCAGGCAAGAAAAGGGGATCAAGGATATTCAAATGGAGTCAGAGGAGATCAAACTCTCATTCTATGCAGATGACATGATTTTATACTTGGAAAACCCCAGAGACTCAACTACAAAGCTCATAGTAGTGATCAAGGACTATAGCAGTGTCTCAGGATACAAAATCAATACTTACAAATTAGTAGCTTTATATATACAAACAATAGGGTTAAGCTGAAAATATAGGAAAGAACACTATTCCTTTTACAGTACTGCCAAAGAAGATGAACTACCTTGGGAATTTATCTAACAAAGGATGTGAAAGATCTCTATAATAAGAATTGTACAACCCTGAGAAAAGAAATAGTTGAAGATGTTAACAAATGGAAAACCATACCATACTCATGGCTGGGAAGAATCAACATTGTTAAAATGTCCATACTACCCAAAGCAATCTACAGATTTAATGCAATGCTTATCAAAGCACCATTATCACACTTTTAAGAATTTGAAAAAATAGTACTTCATTTATTTGGAATCAGAAAAGACCCCAAATAGCCAACACATTACTTACAAATAAAAATAAATCAAGAGGCATCACATTACCAGACTTCAGGTTATACTACAAATATATAGTGATCAAAACAGCATGATCCTGGCACAAAAACAGAGATAAAGGTATATGGAACAGAATATAGAATCTAGAGATGAACCCAGCCACATATCATCATTTGCTCTTTGATAAGCCTAACAAAAACATACATTGGGGAAAATATTCCCGATTTAACAACTGGTACGGGGATAACTGGCTAGTGACCGGTAGAAGACTGAAACTGGACCCTCACCTTTCACCACTAACAAAATTTATTCTCACTGGATAAAATATTTAAATTTAAGATATTAAACTATAAAAATACAAGAAAAGAATGCAGGGGAAAATGCATGAAGATATTGGACTAGGAAAAATATTTTATGAGAAGGACCCCCCCTGGCAATTGAAGCAACACCAAAAATATATACTGGGATCTGATCAAGCTATAAAGCTCTACAAAGCTAAGGGTACTACAAGTAAAGCAAACAGATATCCTTCCGATGAGAGAAGATTTTTACAGGTTATGATTTCAACAAAGGTCTGATAACTAGAATCTACAGAGAACTCAAGTTAATCAATAAGAAAAGAACAAACAACACCATTTCTTTGTGGGCAAGATACTTGAACAGAAACTTCTCTGAAGCTGACAGGAGAATGGTCAAGAAACATGAAAAAATGTTCATCATCTTTAATCATCAGACAAATGCAAATCAAAACCACTTTGAGATATCACCTAATTCCAGTAAGATTAGCCCACATCACAAAATCCCAAACTGTAGATGTTGGTGTGGAGATGGAGACTTCTACACTGCTGGTGAAATGGCAAACTAATACATCTTTTTTTGGAAGAAGTGTGGAGAATTCTCAAGGAACTAAAAGTTGACCTACTGTTTAATCCTGCAATCCCAGTACTAGGGATCTTCCTAGGTAAACAAAAATCATTTTACAAAAAGGATATATGCACCAGAATGTTTATTGCAGCCCAATTCATAATTACCAAGTTGTGGAAGTAGGCCAAAAGACCATCAACCCATGAATGGATTAACAAATTGTGGAAAATGTATACCATAGAATACTATGCAGCACACAACACAGGTGGAGACTTTACATCTTTTATGTTTACTTGGATGGAGTAGAACAAAATGGAAAAAAAATATTCAATGTACTCATTACTATTATGAAACCAATATATAATCACTTATACATTCATACAAATGATAAAACACAAATATGATCCAGAAAGAAGGAGAGCAGAGGAAGGAGAAGAGAGGGGAAGGTAGGGGGAGGTCAGTGGAGGGAGGGCATGTGGTGGGATCTCACCTATGTGCACAATGCAAGGGTACATTTCAGAACTAAGACTATATTATAAATGTCTTACCGTAAGAAATAAGTGAGACGATGGTTATGTTAACCAGTTTCAAGCATTCCACATTGTATATCAAATCATCACATTATACCCCATAAATGTCTACAGTTATGATTCAATAAAAATTAAATTAAAAAATAAATAAAACTACACACTACAATGAGATACTACCTTACCCCTATCAGAATTGCCATTATTAAAAAGTAAAAAAAAGCAGATGCTGGTATAGCTACAGAGAGAAAGTATCCCAATCCCATAGAGATTCCTTAAAAAATAAATGCAGACTTATCATTCAATCTAGCAACCCCACTGCTCAGTACCTACCCACAGGAAGTGAAGTCACTTAATCAAAAATACACCTGCACTCAAATGTTTATCACAGCACAATTTACAAAGGCAAAGATGTGGAATCAACCTAAGTACCCTTCAATTTATGAGTGGATAATGAAAATGTGGGATTTTATATATACTTTAAGTTTATCCCAGAGTATGTCATTTGACATTTGTCATGTCAGACACTGGCTGAGACTGCTCAGGAAGAGTTGGGGCAGATCTTGGAGTCACAGGTAGAAACCACTAAAAAGTTGGGGCAGATCTTAGAGGAGTCATAGGTAGAGACAACTCTCACACAAAGGCAAATTCTACTCTGAAGGGAGAGTGGAATGGTACTTTCCCCCTGGCTCTCACAGCTTCTCAGTGAGTGGGAAATACACACCCAGGCCCCAAAAGCCTTTCTTTCTTCTGCTTGAAAATTCACCCTTGCCAGGGGAATAAACCATTCATTATAATATAAACCAGGATTAGTCTACTTCTTTTTAAAGGGACTTATAGTAAATATTTCAGGTTTGGTAGGCCAAGTATGGTATCTGCCACATATTCATTTATTTATTTGTTTATTTTATTTTATTATTATTTTTCTTTTTTTAGAGACAGAGTCTCACTTTCTCGCCCTTGGCCGAGTGCAGTGGCATCACAGCTCACAGTGACCTTCAACTCCTGGGCTTAGGTTCTCTTACCTCAGCCTCCCGAGTAGCTGGGACTACAGGCACCCGCGACAATGCCCGGCTATTTTTTTTCTTGTTGTTGCAGTTTGGCCAGGGCTAGGTTCGAACCCGTCACCCTCGGTATATACGGCTGGTGCCCTACCCACTGAGCCACAGCCACCACTCCCTGCTACATATCCTTTTAAATAAGAAATTATTCTTTTAATTATAAAAACTATCCTTCACTCTTGCAGGCCATAGAAAAATAGGTCACAAATTTTGCCAATGAGTCATTGTTTGCTGATCTCTGATTGAAAATGTTGTCATTTTCAAAGTATATTTATGACAATAGAGTTCCAAAGATCTCAGGTAAAGGAACAAAACTATCACAGTGGGATTTTGAGAATGAGTAACTATCAGGAGAATAAGGAGGTCTCCCTAATTCCAAAATGATCATCAAATAATACACAAACAGAAGTCCTGATCTTAACTAATCTTTGTTCATTTTATTATTAGAGTAAAATATAGAACAGGAATCTACTAATAGAGCTAACATTTAACTAGCTTGGTTTACTGAATGTATGGTTTTTATAAGAATAGGCATTTTATATTTTATTTTAAATATGTGAGATTTTGACCATAAAATTTTGCATGATCTATACTTGTTTAGATCTTAGAATTATCCAGATGATGACAGGGCCCTTTTGTTTTCCAAAATCAATATGTAATCCAACTGCATTTATTAAAGGAAACATATCCCATCTCTTGGTGCTAGATAGGTATATTGCTCAGTCTAGATTTTAGTACACTCTTTCAGCTGCTTTTCTGGCCCTCCCTCAGGGGGGCTAAATGCTTTCCTCTGTTCTTTACAGAATTTATAAATCAGATAAAACAAATTTCACATCCTTGCTGAAACCTGTTAGCTGTGTGATCTTGACCAAGTTACTTAACATTCCTGAAGCTCAAGTGCCTCATCTGATGATGAATGTAAAATTGCCTGCCTCATTGTTTTGTTGGGAGGCTTAAAAATGGTAATGTATAAGAAGTTCTCATGCTGTGCCTAGCCAGAAGTACATGAGCTGCCTTAGTCAGACTCCCCCATTGCTTACAACACATTTTCTTTTTTTTTTTTTGTATTTTTTTTTGAGACAGAGCCTCAAGCTGTCACCCTGGATAGAGTGCCATGGCATCACAGCTCATAGCAACCTCCAATTCCTGGGCTCAAGCGAGTCTCTTGCCTCTGCCTCCCAAGTAGCTGGGACTACAGGCGCCCGC